>CAUYQU010035869.1:0-39586 GCA_963574635.1 Cheracebus regulus
TTTCCCTCTTGTTGCCCAGGCTGGAGTGCAATGGCACGATCTTGGCCCACCGCAACCTCCGCCTCCTGGGTTCACGTGATTCTCCTGTCTCAGCCTCCCGAGTAGCTGGGATTACAGGCATCTGCCACCATACCCGGCTAATTTTGTGTTTTTTACTGGAGACAGGGTTTCTCCACGTTGGTCAGGGCTGGTCTTGAACTCCCGACCTCAGGTGATCCACCCGCCTTGCCGCCTTGCCGCCTTGGCCTCCCAAAGTGCTGGGATTACAGGCATGAGCTACCGCGACCGGCCCATCCTTACATTTTTTTAAAGCAGCCAAGGGAACTATTATTTACCAAAGCTAAGAACCACTGAACTGAGGTACTAAGAAGTTTTCAGATGAGGAAACCCCAATCTCCTTTCTCACTCATGTGGGCTTACAGTATGAGCTACATTTTAAATGTCAGAAGTTTAAAAAGCGTGGAAGTCTTCAATAATACTATTAGTTTCTAAATGCCTGTGAAGGTGGAGTTCTCAAATCACCTAATGGTTGGATTTAAGACAGCAAGAAGGAGAAGGCTTGTTGCCATTTCTGATTTTGTCCGGTTCTTTAAGATGACATGAGAGGCAAATAATTAATATTGGATAGGTTTTAGCAAAACAAAACACCCATGTTCCTAATCTTTGGTAAAATATTTTTACCAATTTAGTTTTTCCTTGAGGACTAGGGTTATTTTCCTGGTTAGAGAGATAGGACCAATGTGCCAGCCTGGGAATTTTGAATGACCCATGCAAAGCTGTATTACAGATAGAAAGATGTCAGTGCCAAGTGTTTTAAACAGGCATTTTGGACCATTAGGATATCACGGTTTGCTTATCATGGCTTTTTCTACATCTGAATACATTCTTATCAGCTATGCTTCATTCGTTATAAAAGGAACTCTAGAATCAAGTGTTGCCATTCTTCTTGGTTTCAGAAGGAAGATCATCTCTTGAGCTCACAGGCTCAAAAACACATCTCACTGAAAGTAATTGCCTTCATATCAGCTATGAGAAGGCACATGCTGAGTTTGCCTTCTTAATGCCTTTCAAGATTTATGAGTACCTTATCAATGGATATCATGGGCAACAGATGCACCTTATAAAGATGACTTTAAAAAATAAAATATAATTGCTATGCCTTGGCTCCTGGCCAAAGAAACAGAATCTACGTCTGATTGATGGTACAAGCTAGCTTTCTATCATTTAACAGTAAATGGCTTTGCTCTTTTATTATGTCTTGCTTGAGTAAAAAAAAAAAAAAAAAAAAAAAAAAACAGAATTATGAACTTGATAAAAGACAAGTCCTGCAGTGATATACACTGAAAGACGCAAAACTAAGAGTCACAGATTAACTGGTGAACTTGCTGGTGTGGACCACTGAGTGACTCTTGTAACCACCATCTCATGAGCCCATCATGCAGCTGACCTCACAGAGGCAGAGGCACTGTGGGAGAGCTTCAACAAGGCTGAAATGGCAAAACAGTTCCTAGAGAAATAACTCCAGCCAGGATCCCAAGATAGGAACTAGAAAGAAGGCAGAGCTGTGCACCTGTGAAATAGCGCAAGTGCTTAATAAATCCCATCCTCACTCATATCTGCATATGCACAGCACTGTATGAAAAGTAGGTGTGGCTGACTGCTTGTTATAGACCAGTGTTCACTCCCTTCTGTTTCCTTTGGCCATGGAACCCCTAAGTTTTAACTAGGCATACGGCCACCTAGTTAATGATTGTATTTCCTACATTCCTTATCATTAGGTGCAGTAATGTGACTAGATTATGGCAATGGGATACCACTCTAATATGGCTGACTAGCTGCAGCCAGGAGGAACATCTCCCACTGGGGGACTGGGACATTGGGAAGACTGGGACACCTCTAGCAGATCTTCATAGGGAAGATCTTGAGAGTGGATGGAGGGAAGACACAGATGCTGGCTGAAGCTGGGAAAAAGCTCCTTCCTGGTCCCCAGTGACTCTTGTGAAAAGGGTGAATTAAACAGGCAAGGAGCAACCTGCTCTCACCATGGGCCTCTGGAATTACAGCAGGAGGCGACCCCTTGATCACCATGGACACTTGAGTTGGCAGGGAGAGCTGCTTAGAAATGTGTTAGTGGCAGAACTCCAGACTGTGCAGAGCCCAGAGGGTTTGGTGCGGGAAATTCTATAGTGGAGTATGGCCATGGACACTCATCCTCCTAGACTTAGCTTGCTCCTGTAGGAGACTTCAGCCCTATGGGATCTGTGGGACCTTAACTCTGCAGGGCAGTCTTGCCCATCAGACTAGGCTGTTCTGAGCTGAGCACCCCACAGTTCCTCTGGCCTTCCCTGGGGTCCCATCCTGGCCATGCATGCTTGCAGTGCAGGCCCCAGGTATCTCCTGGGGGACTGAATCATAGCTCCTGTGCTGGTAGACCACAGTTGACTGGCAGAGTGCTCCAGCACAGTGACCCCTGTGAGCACACACCAGCCCACCTGCAAACTCCCCCAACTGCAGCCTCTCCTGTGCTGCTTTGCCTGCAGGCAGTAGCCCATGGACAGCCCCAACATGGCTTTGCTGGTTTGCATGTGTAGGGGCAGACTGGGCCTTCCCTTCCCCACCACTGCACCTGTGCACATGCACCATGCCATGCCACTGCTGTTGGTATTAATGCACTCTGCCCACCATGGCATTGCCATTGTCATTGGAGCATTGGTGGGCATGGAGTCTATGAGCTTCGGCTCTGCCAGCACCCTGCCTCTGTGGCAATCAGGGAATGTGTTAGCTTTTTTACCCGGGTTTATAAGGGGTGTGGTTTTAAAGACAAGTATTTCCCAGCAACATGCCTGACCTGCCTTCTTTCACGTCTCCATCCGGGAGCCTAGAGTTCTTTGTCTAACTTTCTTACGCGCGGGAAGGTAGACTGCCCAGGTGAGCTCCCTCTGTTTAGAAAGCCCACAAAAAGCTATGGGAGGACTGTGGGCCCAGCAACCAATCAGATCAGAGTCAAAGATCTGTCACTCCAGCGGAAGTTTAAAGGAACTCCTCTCATGGGACAAGAACTTGAATGGGGCAGGAGTAACTCCCAGATTAAAAGACCCCCTCCCCCTTACCTGTGCAAATTTCCCTCTCTGGAATCCCCTCCCATGACAGCATGGAAGCTGGCTTTCTCTCTCTCCCTACTTCTCTTTCTTTCTCTCCCTACCTAATAAATCGCTTTTCGGCAAAACTCTTTGGGTCCAATATTTACTTAAAAAATATCACCGCAGCCAGTGTCTCCTACCCATTCTTGGGCCAGTAAAAGCCCAAGGATCTGAAAAAAGCACATCCAATCCGGGAACAGTAAGCACCTCCTGTCCCCGGGATACAGCAACACTGTTGCCAGTGCAAAACTGGGCATGGAGAACAGAGAACTTGCCCCTGCCCTGAGTGGCACTGCCACCTATGTGAATGCACGCATAAGGCGCATACAGTCCGGCATCCACCAGTGCCCTACCGCCATGCTAACACTCCCACCAGGGCAGATGCACACCCAATTATTGGCAGGGGTCTTCCATCCCCATACCGTGGTGCCACTGCTGCTCCACATGGAGGCCACACCCCAGTACCTGCTAGCACCCTGCCACAGCTGATGAGTGTACGCCCCACCACACTGCCACTGCCACTGCTGCTGGCATGTGAAAAAGAGGGTGGATCCCACTGCCACCACCCTATGATGTGCTTTGGCTGGTATCACTTATTAGAGTGTTGTGACCTGTGGCCTGGGAGCACCTCAGACCCTCAAAAACAGCAGTTTCCTAATCTTGAGGAGCTAAAGAGCAAAGCCAGGCCTAATCCCAACCCCCAGAGTATGCTGTCCAGGAGTTCTGAGCTGAGACTTGACCCTCTAAAATATTCCAGAAATGAAGCCAGTTGACTGAAACTACAATCAAACCCCAAAGACATCAAATAGGACAAAAGAAAGAAAACCCATCCAAGGTCAGCAACCTCAAAGACTGAAGGAATAGCAGCCCACAAAAGTGAGATAGAATCAATGCAAAAACTCTGACAACTCAAAAGTCAGGGTGTCTTCTTTCTACCAAGCAACCACACTTCTCCAGTGAAAGTTTTTAACCAGGCTGAGATGGCTGAAATGATAGAAACAGGATTCAGGGTATGTATGCAAAGGAAAATCATCAAGATTCAGGAGAACAGTGAAACCCAATCTAAGGAAGATAAGAATCACACACAAAAAAGCTGATACAGGAGCCCACAGACAAAATAACCAGTATGGAAAAGAAGATAACCAACTTGATAAAAATGAAAAACACACTATGAGAATTTCATAATGCAGTCACAAATATTAATGGCAGAATAGACCAAGCTTAGAGAATAATTTCAGAGCTTGAAGATTGGCTTTCTGAAATAAGACAGTCAGATAAGAATGAAGTAAAAAGAATTAAAAGGAGCAAACAAAACCTCTGGAGAAATATGGGATTATGTAAAGAGACCAGATCTACTACTCATTGGGGTCCCTGAAAGAGATGGGGAGACTAGAAACAACTTGGAAAACATACTACAGGATATGGTCCATGAGAACTTCCTCTACCTAGCTAGAGAGGCCAAAATGAAAATTCAGGAAATGGAGAGAACCCCTGCAAGACACTTTAAGATTATCTCCAAGACACCTAATCATCAGATTCTCCAAGGTTGAAATGAAAGAAAAAATGTTAAAGGCAGCTGGAGAGAAAGGACAGGTCACTTACAAAGGGAAGTCCATGAGATAACAGGGGATCTCTCAACAGAAATCCTAGAAGGCAGAAGACATTGGGGGCCTATATTCAGCATTCTTAAAGAAAAGAAATTCCAACCAAGAATTTAATATTGGCCAAACTAAGCTTCATAAGCAAAGGAGAACCAAGATCCTGTTCAGACAAGCAAATGCTGAGGAAATTTGTTACCGCCAGATCTGCCTTACAGCAACTCCTGAAAAAAGCAATAAATACAAAAAGGAAATATCATTACCAGCCACTACAAAAACACACATAAGTACACAGACCAGTGACATTATAAAGCAACCACACAAAGAAGTCTGCATCAGAACCAGCTAATGACATGATGACAATCAAATCCACACATATCAATGTTAAACTTGAATGTAAATAGGCTAAATGCCCCATTAAAAGATGCAGTGTGGCAAGCTGGATAAAGAAGCAAGACCCAATGATATGCTATCTTCATGAGACTTCATGAGATGTCTCACATGCAATGACACTTACAGACTCAAAATAAAGGAGTGGAGGAAAATCTACCAAACAAATGGACAACAGAAAAAGCAGGAGTTAAAATCCTACTTTCAGGCAAAACATACTTTAAACCAACAAATGTCAAAGAAGACAAAAAAGGGTGTTACATAATGACAAATGGTTCAATTCAACAAGAAGAACTAACTATCCTAAACATATATGCACCCAAGCAAGGAGCATCCAGATTTATCAAGCATGTTCTTAGAGATGTTCAAAGAGATGTAGACTCTCACACAGTAATAATGGGAGACGTAAACACTCCACTGACAGTATTAGACAAATCACTGAGGCAGAAAACTAACAAATACTCAGGATCTGAACTAACACTGGACCAAATGGACTTGATAGACATACACAAAACTCTCTACCCAAGAACAATAGAATATACATTCTTATCACCACATGGCACATATTCTGAAATCGACCACACAATTGAACACATAACACCCTCACCAAATGCAAAAGATTTGGAATCATATTAACCTGTCTCTCAGATCACAGTGCATTAAAATAGAATTCACGGCTAAGAAAATTGCTCAAAACCATACAATTATATGACAATTAAGCAACCTGCTCCTGAATGACTTTTGAGTATATAATAAAATTAAGGAATAAATCAAGAAGTTATTTGAAACTAATGAGAACCAAGATACAACATACCAGAATCTCCAGGACCCACCAAAGGCAATGTTGACAGGGAAATTTATAGCACTAAACACCCACATCGAGAAGTTAGAAAGATCTCAAAGTAACAACCTAACATCATAATTAAAATAACTAGAGAAGCAAGAGCAAACCAACTCCCAAACTAGAGGAAGACAAGAAATAATCAAAATCAGAGCTGAATTGAAGGAGAATGAGACATAAAAAAACCATTCAAAAGATCAATGAAGCCAAGAGTTGTTTTTTTTTTTTGAAAAAATAATTAATAAAAATAGAGTGCTAGCTAGACTAATAAAGAAGAAAAAACAGAGATCCAAAAAACACATTCAGAAACAACAAAGGGGATGTCACCATTGGCTCCACAGAAATACAAATTACCATCAGAGACTACTATGACTGCCTCTATGCACACAAACTAGAAAACCTAGAAGAAATTGATAAATTACTTGACACATACATCCTCCCCAAGACTGAACCAGGAAGAAGTTGAATCCCTGAGCAGAACAGTAATGAACTTTGAAATTGAGTCAGTAATAAATAGCCTACCAACTAAAAACAGCCTGGGACTAGACAGGTTCACAGCTGAATTCTACCAGATATACAAAGAAGAACTGATACCATTTCTACTGAAACTATTCCAAAAAATTGAGGAGGAGGGACTCCTCCTGGACTCATTCGATGAGGCCAGCATCATGCTGATACCAAAATCTGGCAAAGCCACAACAAAAAAGAAAACTTCAGGCCAGTATTCTTGATGAACTGTGATACGAAAATTATCCACAAAATACTAGCATACCAAATCCAGCAGCACATTAAAAAGCTGATCCACCATGATCGAGTAGGCTTTATCTCTGAGATTCAAGGCTGATTCAACATACACAGATCAATAAACATGATTCATCACATAAACAAAACTAAAGACAAAAACCACGGTTATCTCAATAGATGCCGAAAGGGCTTTCAATAAAATTCAGTATCCTTTCATGTTAAGAACTCTCAGTAAATTAGGTATTGAAGGAACATACCTCAAACTGATAAGAGCCATTTATGACAAACCCACACAGATAACATCATACAGAATGGGAAAAAGCTGGAAGCATTCCCCTTGAAAACTGGTACAAGACAAGCATGCTCTCTCTTGCCATTCCTATTCAATATAGTGTTGGAAGTCCTGGCCAGGGCAATCAGGCAAGATAAAGTAATAAAGAGTATCCAAATAGGAAGAGAGGAGGCCAACCTATCCCTATTTGCAGATGACATGATTCTGTATGCAAAAAGCCCTATAGTCTTGGTTGCAAAGCTCCTTAATCTAATAAACAACTTCAGCAGTGTTTCAGGATACAAAATCAATGTACAAAAAATCACTAGCATTCTTATAAACTAACAACAGCCATGCTGAGAGCCAAATCAGGAATGCATTTCCATTCACAATTGCCACACACACACACACAAAATAAAAGACCTAGGAATACAGCTAATCAGGGACATGAAAGATCTCTACAATAAAAATTACAAAACAGTGCTCAAAGAAATCAGAGATTACACAAACAGATGGAAAACACTCCATGCTCATGGATTTGAAGAATCAGTATTGTTAAACTGCCCATACTGCCCAAAGCCATTTACAGATTCAGTGCTGTTCTATCAAACTACTAATGATATTTTTCACAGAACTAGAAAAAACTGTTTTGAAATTCATCCAAAAACAGTGCAAATAGCCAAGCTAATCCTAAGCAAAAAGAACAATGCTGTAGGGATCATGCTACCAAATTTCAACTATACTACAGTATTACAGTAACTGAAACAGCATGATACTGACACAAAAAAGGAAACTTAGACCAACTAAATAGAATGGAGGGCCCAGAAATAATGCCTTTCTCCATTGCTTGTTTTTGTCAGCTTTGTTAAAGATCAGATGGTTTTAAACCATCTGATGGTTTAAAACATCTTTTTTTTTAAAATCAGAATGCAGTTTATTGACAAGACAGGGTATCACAAATACATCATTTATAGGGAGTGTGGGGACATGAACAAGTCCAAAATCTTACACTCTGCACAGCAGCCCAGCAGGGATATCCTCTCTAGAGATGGTTTATCAAGGGTACCCCATGAGCAGGCAGCTCCTGATGCAGCTGCCGGAAGAGCATTGCACACTGGTTCCTCTCCTGGGTCTTCCCCAGGCTGTGGTAGAGTCTGGCCTGGAAGTAAAGGACATCCCTGATTCGCTATTTGCAGTCAACCTTTGCAAAATAGTTCTTGGCTTCATTGAGGTTCTCAATGGCAGCTTCCAGAGCTTCTGCTTTCTTCGGCTGGTCATGGGAAGCTGGTGAAGCCACCTGGCACTTGGCCACTAAGAACATGGCACGGCCTTTGTCCAGGATAGCCCCGTCAGCCAAGACGGGCTCCATGGCCACGTGGAGAAGACTTAAGGCCTGTTCTGGGATTCCAAGAATGAGCTGCGCAAAAGCAGCTGGCCTCAGCACCGTTTCAGAGGCCAAGTACTGTAACCGGTACTCCTTGGAGAGGGCCAGAGCCTGCAGGAGCATGGGCAGCACGATGGTAGGGGAAGAAGATCGCCAATACAGCTCTGCCACGGACAGCAGGACACTGATCACCATTTCTGTGTTCTTCAGTTTCTGACAATAAACCAAGAATTTTTGTAAAAGCTTATGTGCCTCTGACATTTGGTTCTGAGCTTGTAATACAACCGCTTTCCTATAAACACCCTCTATGCCATTGAGAGCTGTGATTCCTGTAACAAGTGAATCAGCCAAATGATATTTGCCATCGTTCATTGCTCTGTCAAACTGTATTTTTTGACCACACAGCATCCATAACTGGGCGTGCTGACTATTAGGTGGAAATCGTTCCTTCAAGTGCTTTAGCACTTCGGAAGCTGCAGCGAAACATCCCTGCTCTGCATGTAGCTCTGCAGGTGGCAGAGTGCGACAGCACCGGACTCCGTGTCGCTCTGCCGCACGCCTGCGTTCACTGCCTCCGGGCTGTGCATGCTCAGCAACGTCTGGGCCTGTGGCAGCGCCTTGGTGCTGCGGCACACAGCCTCCATATGGCCGTTCTCTGTGCAAGGCGAACATCTATGAGCTCTGACAGGCCGTGTTTCCAGCGCAGGAGGTCGGAGTCCTTTAGGGCATCCATCAGCTTCTTTGCCGTCTTCCCAGCAAAAGCTCTCGGGAACCCGAAATGTACCGCCTTCTGCACAGAATGCTCCAGCAGCACGTAGCTATCGGATCTCTTCTGCCCCAGCACATAAAGCCAGCTCGAACAGTGCTGGAGACACACGTGATCGCTGGACCCCTGGGCAATCCTAATTGCCTTCTGCAGGGCGAGCTCTGCCTGTTGATAGCGACCGAAGCGGCAGTGCAGGGCGTATCTCAAGCTCCGGCCATAGCCCTCTTCCCCGTTACTTTTGCTTTCGGCTCCAGTAAGACTCAGACGATCAAAATAATGAAGGAGGCTGTGTGTTGAACTGAAAACATCGTGGACACGCAGGTTACGTCGCTGAGATAATGCGCTTCAGCAAAATCAGGATTAAATCTCAACAAATTGTCTAATTCCTTCTGCAAGGAAGCTGGAGTGAGGGCCTTAGTCTCATCATTCTTTAGCAAAGAGGCCTGTTGAGAAAGAAAAAATGCTGCTTGTTTCTGGGACAGAGGCCCACTGCAGGACACCTCCTCTTCTCTTACAGACACATCAAGTTCCTCTGTTTCCATTTTCCTTCCACCCTCATCTCTACTGGTCAGGTCCATATCAACATCCCCCACTGTCTTCTTCTCCCCGTTCTGGAAGTACTGCTGCAGGGCGTGGACAGTTTAAACACCTGGCTGAAAGAAAGCTTACTGTAGGCCAAGATCATGTGACGCAGAAGCAAACCTACTACACGTGTTTTGTGGACCTCTGGTTCAGTTCCAGAGAAAGAATCTGAAAGGTCATCAAACAATTGTTCCACATCCTTCAACGCGCCTTCAGCCATCGGTTTGATTCTGATCTGCACTGCATTTGCCAGCTGTGGACAGGAGTCTTCAGTTAACTGAGACAGTTTCGACAGTGTAAAACGTGGGCCCTGCAGCAGGGGCGGGAGCCGCTGGTTGAGCCTCCGCGGCCCCAAGAGGCCGAGGCGCCCTCGCTGCAGCTCATCGCATTCACAGCGCAAGCACCGCGATCTTGTACCGCGTCACCCAGTCCTGGATGCCGAACACATTCGCGGGCACCGCCCCGTTGGTCATCATGGGATTGAAGTAGAGGCTCTCATGGACACTGGCCATGGCGGCCCGAGACTAAGTCCCGGGCCCGCGGCGCGCAGCCGCCAGCTTTCACTCCAGGGCACAAACACTACCGGGTCCACATCTTCGCCCGCCCGCATAGCATTCCAGGAAAGCAGATGGTTTAAAACCATCTGATCTTTAACAAAGCTGACAAAAACAAGCAATGGAGAAAGGACTCCCTATTCAAAAAATAGTGCTGGAATAATTGGCTAGCCATATGCAGAATATTGAAACTGGACCCCTTCCTTCCACCATATACAAAAATCAACTGGGCCGGGCGCGGTGGCTCACGCCTGTAATGCCAGCACTTTGGGAAGCCGAGGTGGGTGGATCACAAGGTCAAGAGATTGAGACCATCCTGGTCAACATGGTGAAACCCTGTCTTTACTAAAAATACAAAAAAAATTAGCCAGGCGTGGTGGTACGCGCCTGTGGTCCCAGCTACTCAGGAGGCTGAGGTGGAAGAATCACTTGAACCCAGGAGGCGGAGGTTGCAGTGAGCCGAGATTGCACCACTGCACTCCAGCCTGGCGACAGAGCAAGACTTCATCTAAAAAAAAAAAAAATCAACTGAAGAGAGATTAAAGACTTAAGCATAGAACCCAAAACTAAAAATCCTGGAAGACAACCTAGGCAATACCATTATGGACATAGGAACTGGCAAATATTTCATGACAAACATGCCAAAAGAAGTTGCAGTGAAAGCAAAAATTGACAAATGGTAACTAAAGAGCTTCTGCACAGCAAAAGAAACTTTCAACAGAGGAAACAGGCAATCTACAGAATGGGAGAAAATATTTGCAAACTATGCATCTGACAAAGGTCAAATGTCCAGTATCTATAAGGAGCTTAAACAAATTTACCAAAAACCCCAAACAACCCCATTAAAAAGTGGGCAAAGGACATGAACAGACTTTTCTAAAGAATACATACACATGGCCAAGGAGTATATGAAAAAAAGCTCAATATCACTGGCCATTAGAAAAATGCAAATTAAAACCACAATGAGATACCGTCTTATACCAGTCAGAATGGCTACTATTAAAAAGTCAAAAAATAACAGATGCTGATGAGGTTATGGAGAAAAGGGAACACTTATACGCTGTTGGTGGCAGTGTACGTTCTTTTAACCAATGTGGAAAGCAGTGTGATGATACCTCAAAGAGCTAAAAACAGAACTACCATTTAACCCAGCAATTCTATTCTTGGGTATACACCCAGGTGAATATAATTCATTGTATCATAAAGACACATGGGTACATATGTTCAGTGCAGCACTATTCACAATAGCAAAGACATGGACTCAACCTAAATACCCATCAATGATAGACTGGATAAAGAAAATGTGATACATATATATATAATGGAATATTATGTAACCATAAAAAAGAATGTGATCACATTCTTTGCAGGAACATGGATGGGGCTGGACGCCATTATCATTAGCAAACTAACACAGGAACAGAAAGCCACATCCACATGTTCTCATTTATAAGTGGAAGCTAAATGATGAGAACACATGGACACAGACACTGGGTACCCCTTGAAGGAGGAGGGTAGGAGGAAGGAGAGAATCAGGAAAAGTAACTATTGGGTATTAGGCTCAGCACCTGAGTGATAAAATAATCTGTACACCAATACCCCATGACATGCCAAACCCTATATACCAAACCTACACATGTACCCTTGAACCTAAAGTTAAAAAAGAAACAAAGAAAGAGTGAATGTAACTTTTTGGTCTTAGCTTCAAATGAAAGAGCTAAACCCTTCACCTCTCCTTTCCCTTTCCCACTGCCTGGAATGCAGGCCCAGCAGACACAGCAGTGAGTCAGCTTAGACCATGTAGATGGGGGAAGTGCACTGTGGACACAGCAAGGTGGAAGGAGCCTGGGTCCCAAGGCTGTGGAGCTGCCAGGTCTGCACAGAATTTTTTAGCTCTAACAGATGTGTGGGAGAGAAATAGATTTCTATATTATCATTTGACCTATTTTGCATTGTGTTTTTACATGTCTTAACTAATTTAGTAGGCATTATTACTTATTTTATAAAAGGAGATACTGACGCTTTAATTATTTCCTCAGGGTCACATAAATAAAAATTGTCAGAGCTGGGCTTCCACATCAGGCATCTAATTTCACTTACCTCGTGTGGCATCTCAAGTCAGGCAATACGTATTTGCATCTCATTGGTGATTCTCACAGGAGTGCATGGCTACTCCTGACTGAAGACTGGTCCTTCTGTGAGTGGGAAGATTTTTCCCATTTGGAGAGAGTGGCATCTGGAATAAGGGAGGGAGAGCCCACTACCTAAGGCCGACTTCGTGCTGTGCTAGGTGTTATGGGTTTACAAGAGCACAGAGATTTTAGAAATCAGAGAAATACTTGCATTTCCCACATGTATGTTTGTCCCTTTCTCTTCTGTATATTTTAATTCCACTGTGGTGATTATTAAATCCGTAATTCTGTATGTATCTTGAGTTTAGCAGGAATGTTTTATTCATTGCCCAGTGTCTGAAACATAGTACAAGCACAGTAACTTCATTAAATTTTTAAAAGTTATAATCCAAATCTATATTAACCACAACAATTCCATAGATATTTTGACAAATTATGTAATTAGAATTTTTTGTTGAGATATCCATCTCTTCTTCCAGTGCAAATAATACTAAAAAGAAAAATCATACAGCATATTATTATGATTTCACTTGAATTAAGAATTCTTCTTTATTATTTATGTAGCCATTTTTCTATCTTACAGGAATGACAATAATCCTTTCCCATTATTGATAACATAATAATAATAGTGTTATGCTTATTTTTTCTATTTTTCCACTAGACTCAGTCATCTCATTAACTCATTTGATCTAATGGAGTAGATTAATTCATATTTTGACTGTGAGTTTCCACTAACAAAGGACAAAATTCTTGGAAGTCTTTTAAGAAGTCCATTCCTTTGTTAAAAGCAATGATGTCGTTTATTCGCTTTGCCGTGTGGAGGTGAGACTGTAAGATATTCTAATAATACAAAAGTCTAGGAAATGCAGCTTTCTCTTCTACTTTTTAAAATTACTCTGTTTCAGGATGCTTCATCTCACTACCTTTTGCTTTTGAGAGTATTCAATGTATGACTGATCAGAAGATGTAAAGGCATTTTACCTAAATGAATTTTTCTAGAAAACAGGGCAAAAATAGGAAAAGCCCACAGCAGTGTAAGTAAGCTGACAGAGATGAAGGCTTTTTTAAATTAAAAAATTTGATAAAATTGCTACTGATCAGTTATTTATATATTGCCATTACAAATATGTAAATGGGTTGAATGAGAAGATAAATTAAGGGGAAAAACAAGCTAACGGGAAAGACTCATCACTACCGACAGCATTAGCAGTGCCAGTGTTCCAAAGGCATGCGCTCAGGAAATTTTTCACTTAGAGAAAATATCGATTATGCTCCTACCATTCTGACTATAGAGAGTGGTTATTATTTTATATATTCCTGCTGGATAATACATCTAAAAGCTATGAATTTGAATATAATTTTGCTTATTTTATAAGGATATGAAAAATTATCTTTTCTAGACTGCATCAAATCCAAGTAAGAAGATAATGTGGCATATTCAGAAGTCTTTTCATGGCATTTCCCAGAAATCTGAGAACTAAAGTCACTACGAAGACTCTTCTGTAGAAGAGACCACTGCAGACATCAGTTTGTACTAAACAGTGAGAAGTGAGAAGCATTATATATTAAGTAGAATGGGAATTACACGGCAGTGTTCACATTTATAATGCATTTGAAAAGCGAGACTAGACTCCAATGCTTTGTAGTAATAATAGATTCAGTGATTTCACTCGAGACATAGCAAATTAAATCTCAGAATTGTTGCTGAATTCATTGCAGGGTTCCAACCTCTACTATGAAAAGAGGAAGTCCCGCAGCTCTACTACAATTTGCCTGACAAGGCTGAGGCTCCCAGCTTGAGTGATCAAAAGAAGACAACAAGTCATCCTTGCCCTAATAAGCATAGCTGCTATTTAACCACAGGAGGAGTTTTAAAGTCTTTCATAGGAAGAGCCCAGTTGTCCAAGCTGTAGTTTTGAGAGAGGCCAAATGCTCATCAGTTCATCTGTGTGTGTGAATATTAGTTGCAAAGGTTGAAGCAGAATAACGCCACATATTCTAAAACAGGTGTCAAATAATATCCTGTGTACTAATTTATCCTAGGCATTTTGGAGAACGTAAAAATGCCCAGGATAAAGGCATTTTTGGGGGCCATCAGAAAAGCATTGGATTATCAAAAATTGGAGGAGACAGTGTTACAAGAAGCACCTGAGACTGTAAGTGTAAATCATGTGTCCCTGAGCATAAATAGAATGGGAACCTGCAACGTGGACTGGCATAGTTAGAAGTTTGGAGCTGGAACCATAAAAAGCTCCTATTAGGTCCTGCCTTCTGCCCACCACACCATCCAGGCCAACAGATGCTCACTGTCCACAGACTTAACTGATGACTCCTGTCATTTGGTTTTCCAGGGTGAGCAGAGTCGCTGAGTATCTCAGGTGACTATCCTCTAGAGGAGGGTGACTTTGGAGTAGAGTGTGTGGGACAAGAGGAATAAGTGGTGAAATCTGTGGGAACATCAGTGGGAGTCTTTGGTCTGTTGTCTAATAAGTAAACCTGAGATCAAGGTCAGAATCTGAAATACCTGGGTCTACCTCATGGATTTGTATCTTGCATCTGCATCATTGTCCAGCATTAGGTATGATCATATTTCCTGTATGTTACATTTCACAAAGGTTTATTAGTTTTGTGTTGGCAAATACAAAGGGGTTTGCTAGTTTTGTGTAGCAAATACAAAAGGGGGTGTATATATAAGCATTTAAAATTCTGTGTCTTTTGCGGCAACTGGAATGAAACTGGAGTTCATTATCTTAAGAGAATCAAGCCAGGCAAAGAAAGTCAAGTATCACATGTTCCTGCCCATAAATGGGAGTTAAATAACCTTTATCCATGGATGTAGAAAGTGGGATGATAGAGAGTGGAGACTTGGAAGGCTGAGGGCATGAGAGAGGAGTGGATGATGAGAAATTAGTTAATGGATACAATGTAGGTTATTTTGGTGAAGAATACCCTAAAGGCCCCTACTTGACCACTACACAATCTACACATGTAACAAAATTGCAGCTGTACCCCATAAATATGTACAATAAATAAAAAAATAATCTGTGAGAATTTGAAAATAATCTATGATCATTTTCAAGGATCAGACACAACTACACAACGCTGTGGACAGACTAATATAATTATTCAAAAACAAAAGCATCTATTCAGTCGTTAATTCTAGATGGCTCATGAATGCATAGATCTACATAGATAACCAACACAACCAGATTCTGCACAAGGTGAAAAGATCCTGAAAGGACAAGGAGCCTATTAGGCCATGAATTGGTCACCTTGCCACCACAGTAATGGCCCATTTGATGCAACCGAGGGGAGAAAAGAAGATTGAGAGGAGAAAGAACTCAAGTTTTGTTGTTGTTTTTGTTGTTAGTGTTTCCTCTTGCTTCCGTGTACCACCTGTCTTTTGCAATCAGTTTATAACTTTGGGGCACTGAGACTGTTTTTATTGAAATATGACTTAGAAACTGTAAAGCTGTTTTAGGAATTGCTGGGAACTGCTGAAATAGATAAGAAATTGTTATACTCGGCAAAGTTGAAAAGAAATAACTATCAGCAAGCTGCCTAACTCTACCAAACTCACAGTGTTACTAAATCAATAGAAAGATGCTGATTTATGGGCAGTGAATTCATCATTCTCCTCAGAGACCTTGAAGTATACAGACACTGCAGTCTTCAAGCCTAACTCCCTCCCAAATTCTATGCTATTTAAAAAAACTTTTTAAGAGACTACCATGCTACCATGCGACAGTTCAAATCTCAGCCATTAAATCAAATTGTGTATTTTTACCTTAGAATCAGTGGAAATCTGTTGTGTATACTAGAAATAAAAAAGGAAACAGCTATGCAGGTTATATTCAGACCTTGGGAGGAGAAATACAGCACCGCTCTAGTCACAGCAGTCCTTCAAAATACCTGTTTTATTAGAGCATAACCACAAGCAAAATTTAATTGAATAAATTTGAGTGAAAATCACTGTGGTAGACAAAATAATGACCCCCAAAAGACACCCACGCTCTTAAGCCCTAGAATCTATGAATGTTACCTGACATGGCAAAGGGGAATTCAGGTTGCAGGTGGAGTAAAGGTAGCTAATAACTACAGTTAAAATAGGTCAATGAGCTTGGTTATCCAGGTACATCCAGTGTAATCACTAGGGTCCGGAAAAGTGGAAGATTCAGGGTGAGTTCACGTTAGAAAGATTCAGTTGGCCATTGCTGGCTTTGAAGATGGCAGAGGGCTGTGAGCCATGAAAATGTGAGCAGCTTCTAGAATCTGGAAACATCAGGAAGATGGAGTCTCCCCTGGAGGCTCCAGAAAGAAATACAGCTCCTCCAACACTTTGACTGCAGCCCAGTGATACCTACTTTGGTCTTAGAACTTGCAGAATGTAAGAAAACACATTTTTGTTGTTTAAGACATTAGGTTTGTAGTAATTTATCAGCAGGAGTAGGAAACTAATACAACCACTAACAGAAAATTTTTCTCAGAGTAGGAAAATTAGAGGTTATTCTCAGGAATTGCAACCTTTGCTTTTAATCTTTCTGACATTTTGTATGAATAGGACTTTAAACCTAGCTAATGTGTATTTTAAGAATGAATAATTGATGCACCATTTTTAGTACATATCTATATTTTCTCCTATAGGAGAACAGATTTTCAAAAAGCAATATGATGGTTCACATGACATACTGTGTGGAGATTTATTGACTATCCCTGTAGAACAGCAGTCTAACACATCATTAAAACACAGGAAAGTTATAACGCAACCAAACACTACATCAGTACAAGATAAATGGCTTTTTGTCACACTCAGCCTAGTCTCAGTTTATGTAAAAGAGGAAAACAATAGTTATTCCAAATTTAAATTGTGCCAGGTTGTATCTGTAGCATATGTCCTTGAAAACAGAAAAGGGTATAAGAATTACGTATTAGGAAACAGGACAAGCTCTGGACTTCTCACACATGAAATGGAAATAATAATTCCTATGGCATCTGACGGTTGCAAGGACTTAATGCAATTGTATATATCAATAGCCTCACACTGTGATACATGGTAGGTGCTTGGTAATTAATAGATACCAGTATTAAAAGTCAATTTCTTCTCTCCTGTTAATGGGTGTGGAGAATAGTAAATTGTAGCTGGACAGCCCTTGGGCTTGGCTAGAGGAGAAAGTTACCTTCATGGTGTCTAATATTTTGTCTTCCATTCCAAAGTGTTGTAATCTGTGTGTGTGTGTGTGTGTGTGTGTGTGATTTTTTGTTTTTCTGATTTTGCTTTACCAAGGTAGCAAAACGGTAGTCATGCCACTCTTGCCTGTACTTCAGGGCTTTTGTACTTGGTGGTTCTTCAGCTGGGAATACTTTTCCTCCAGATTTCACATGATGACCTGTCTGTCACTGTATTTGGACTTCTGTCTCCACATGATACTATCTGATGTTGTATTTTTGTATTTTGTGTTCTCAGAGAAAAAGAACCAATAAGAGAACAAAAAGGTGGAGGAAGGGTAAATCTGTTACCTCCCTGAGCTGGGACACCAGCGCCTGCCCTCATCTGTACCTTCTCCTGCCCTCAGACGTTGGTGTTACTGTTTCTTCAGCCTCTGACTCAGACGGAGACTGCATCATTGACTCCCCAAGTTACAAGACTTTTGAGTCTGGACTAGAACCAGACCATCAGCTTTCCTGGGCCTCCAGCTTGCAGACAGCAGATGGTGAGACTTCTTAAACTCCATAAGCACGTGAGCCAATCTCTCATAAATATCTTACTATAGGTCTCTGTTGTCAACCTAAAAAAAAGACACTAGAGAAAATTATCTCTGTGGTCTATTGAGCTTACTCAGGGATAAGAATCAAAGATTATAATCTGGAATGCATGGAATGGCAAGCCACTAGTGTATCTGTGAGGGAAGGGCAAAGAGAAGCTTTCATCAGCAAAAACAGAGAGCTTTATAGAAGCAGCTTAGAAATAGAATTCACTGGTTCCAGAGAGTTGTTGTCAGTTCACTGGTGGAGATGTCATTACTGGGCAAGTGTTTTGAGAACATCTTATCTGAATTACTGCAGTCCTAAAGAATATCTAGTGAAAAATCTTGTCAAAGCAGGAGATGTATGAAGGATGCAAAAGGGTTTCTTGTGGGGTTTTTAGAAAGTCCCTGAAAGCAGTTTTTATGTCAGATATGTGAGCAGGAGCCATCTCTCCTTCATGCCATCCTGACCCTATTTTATCCAGGTCTGCCAAAAGCGATTTTATCCTGGTTTCTGCAACTTCTGACTAAAACATGAGCCAAATACTTCTTCTACGTATTCGGCAAGTCCTAGTTTGGGGATAGTTGGTCCAAGAAAGAGCCTTGGTTTACAAAACAGACCCACTGAAGGCAGCCAGCTTCAAGAGAGTATGCTGCTTTGCTTGCTGGATAACATGGAGGGTGATCAAACACGTTTGAGGTGTTTCATTAATAAATCCTTAACTGTATCGAGTCAAGGTAGGTGAAAAAATGGATGCAAGATCCTCACTACTGATTATTCAGATAATTCACTCCTATTGGAGGGAAAGGAGTGGCCAGCATTACACTAGGGAAGCATCCACATGGAAAACAAGGACAGGGACAGAAAGTTTTCTCTAACATCTTCTGAGTCCTTCAAAGTGCTTTTCATCTATCATTTTGTTTACTCCTCTTACAAAAAGGAGTAAATATTTAAGGTGAGCAGGAAGTCTTCGACATAGGGCTAGGAGGATTATTTAGTGTGACATACAGAATACGGCTCAAAAGATCCATGTGTATGTAAGAATGACAATGATATCTCATGGGGAACCAATGAAAAAGTTAAAGTAACTTGTACATATTTATGGAAAGCTCACATTAACATTCAAATGCTAATTAGAGAAAAATGTGACAAAATGTTAACCCATCTGTTGAAATGAATAGTATGTGTTACTACCTTTCATTCCACATTATTTAGTAAATCATGTGATTTATTTTTGGTAGGAAAGTATTTCAAATGTCATTATATATAAGATCATTTCAAACTCCAAATACTAAATTCTGTGATTATTAATACATTTTCTAATAAGCATTCTTACCTCATGGGGATGGAATAACTGTTTTTTTCTTAGATCTTAACTGACATCAAGGACATCAAAGAACAAAACTAAAGGAATTTTTTCTCCAGATCCAGGTTACCACATCTGTAGCCTCTGTCTTGGATTTTGAGAAATAATAGAACATGCTGTTTTCCTATCTCATGAAAACCCCTTTAAGCTGTAGGCTTGGCTACGTGTAGGCAAAGGCATAAAGTGTTATGAAGGATACTGGAGACTCAGAAGCAGGAAAGGTAGGAGAGGGATGTGGGATAAAAAAACCTACATACTGGGTACAATCAACACTCTTCAGCTGAGCAGTGCACTAAAATGTCAGACTTCACCACCATACAATTCATCCTTCTAACCAAAACCACTTGTACCCCTAAAGCTTTTGAAATAATAACAATTTTTAAAAGATGCAAGCTTGGCAACAGCATAATGATGGAATTCTCCTACCCGCCCCCCCCTTTAACACCACAACATACATTTTGATTACTTTTTTAAAAAGCATTTTAAACAATGATGAGGTCCTGATGGATTGATCTACTAAATAAGGCATCAGGTAACAAAAAAATTCACATATAGCTGGAAAACTTGCTGTGAGCCCAATCACTCCAAATTCACAAACCATTGGCCTTTTGCAGTACAGCATTGAAGAAGCGTGAAGACATTTACTTAGGTCAGATTTTTGTGGATCTTCATCGGGCAATTAGACTTCTGGGCCTAACTGGATTCTTAATGGGTTCTTATTTCCAAAGAAAAGTTTAACTTCAAGGTGCATTTCTTGACCGATGACTACCTATTCATAAATAAAATTATCTCACTATTATGGGATGAATTATGTTCTACCTTAAAATTCATTTGTTGAAACCGTTACTTGCAGTACCCGAGACTGTGACTGTATTTGATGATAAGGCCTTTGAAGTGGTAATTCAGTTAAAATGAGGTCATGTGGTGAGCCTTAATCCAATTGGACTGGTGTCCTACTAAGAAAAGATTAGGATATAAACATTCTGAGAGGGAAGCCTGTGTGAAGACACAGGGAGAAGACGGCATCTGCCAGCCAAGGAGAGAGGACCCAGAAGGAGCCATCCTTGCTGACGTCAGGGTCTCAGACTTCTGGTCTCCAGAATCCTGTGAGAATAAATTCCTGATGTATAAGTCACTCAGTCTTGGGTACTTTGTTAAGGCGACCCAACAGCCTAACACAATTACTTTATAAAGAAGATTTTCTACTGTGCCTTTGTCGCTGGGGTGTGAATAAATTGAAGGGCCCACACACCACTTTCTAAGAACTTCTCCAGCCTAGTGCCCCGGGCCTATGCATGAAGCAGCACCTAAGCAGCCTTAGAAAGTGTGTTTCTCTTTGAGGCACGTCACACGTGGATTCAGTTCCCCAGCGCTTGTGAAGCAGCCACAGGGCTTTGCCTGGGCATGCCCCTATCTGCTCCTGTCTTGTGCCCTTCCGGGCCCTCCTGCTCTCCTTTGGTTATGCAGTTTGAAATGATTCCAAACATTTACATAGCTTGCTACCTGAATGATACATGTGTTGATCATACAAATTGGGTTATTCCTTTTTTGTTTGTTTCTAGATTCCCTGAGACATTTCTAGCTTTTTCTTTTTTTAAAATTTTACTTTAAGTTCTGGGATACATGTGCAGAACATGCCGGTTTGTTACATGTGCCGTGGTGGTTTGCTGCACCTATCAACCTGTCGTCTATGTGTTAAGCCTCAAATGCATTAGGTATTTGTCCTAATGCTCTCCCTCCCCTAGCCCCCCACCCCCTGACAGGCCCCGATATGTGATGTTCCCCTCCCTGCGTCCATGTGTTCTCATTGTTCAGCTCCCACGTATGAGTGAGAACATGTGGTGTTTGGTTTTCTGTTCCTGTGTTAGTTTGCTGAGAATGATGGCTTCCAGATTTATCCATGTCCCTGCAAAGGACATGAACTCATTCTTTTTTTTTTTTTTTTTTTTTAGAAGAAATGAAGCAGTAGTATTTATTTAGGGAGAGACAGATGTGTTGCCGTGTTACTTAGTCATACTAGAGAGCCAGCCAAGTTTGAATAATGAAGGTGCAGACGAGTTGTCTTCTTCACTGATAAGCTGTCTGAACAAGGAGCCAGGAAATGTTGGGTCATCAGCTGTGGAGCACGCCGGGGAGACAACCTGGGCTTCTGTTTCGATGTTTCTGGTTGATTTAGGCTTTCGAGGGCTTGTCATGCTCAGTGGGAGAAGTCCAAACCTGATCTGACTGGAGGCCAGCGGCAGTATGTTATGGGGTTCTTGGGAGTTGAATGTACTGCTCCGGGGGGTGAGCTGATTCTCTGTACCAGTCACCAATCCAAACAGGACAGAAGTTTGCTGCACCAAGCGATGAAGGTTGCTGTTGAGGTGCGGCATGAAAACATCCAAGTCAAATGGAACAATGAGGGCTTCCAGGTGGTCTGTCACTTTCTCAATTCCGGAGTCTGGCTTGCTCCGGCCACTCTTCACCTCGTCAGTCTTGGCTGTGAGAACAATGTTGAGGTAACGCAGATCATAAAGCAGCTGCAGCGCCCAGTTCTGGGTGACTGGAAATGTACCTTCTTTCTGAATCTGTTTTTCTTCAATAAGTTTCTCATAGGCAGCTACTACTTGAACTACACAGCTTTTCAGCATCCCCTCCACTGTCACCTTTGGCAAGGCATGGCCTCCAACCCGATTCATTTCCTGGCATAAACTAAACAGGAAGGACTGCACATGCCAGGACAGCTGTGCAGGGAGCCGGATCTTGGATGTGACGCTGCTGCCAGTCTCTGCCTCCTCCTGAATTTCTAGCTCATCCCAGCTGGTGGCTGTGGCCAGGACCGAGCTGGCATCATCTAGAAGTAATGACTGGGTGAATCCATGAATCAAAACTTTCACAGCTGCAGTGCTCCAGACCCGGTAGCCTGTCACGCTCTGCTGGAGGAGTACTTCTTTCACCTCTAGCCACTTGGCCTGTGTCGGAATGATCTCCTGAGTTTTCACCTGTCCCTGTTTTCTCAGAGCCCTAAACTCCCTTGCTGGCTTCTCTGAGCTCTCTGATTTTCCCAGGATGCACTGCTTCAGATGGGGGCACAGCTCTCCCAGGGACTGGCAGAGTCTGGCCATGAAAAGAACTGAGTGCAGCTTGACACTGCTGAGGACATCCTGTCGCCCTTGCACACCTTCTTTGATGCTTTGCAGCTCTGCCTGGATGCAGTCCACAACGTGCTTGATGCAGGCCACAGACTGAGCCCACAGCATCTCCTGCACCGCCCCAGCATCCACGTGTCTGTCAAAGGCAGAGCTCTTGGCCTGTGTGGGAGAAACATCCTGGGGCAGTGATGAGTCATCAGAGGGGAGATAAGCCAGGATGTCATCGAGTTTAACCTTCAGCTTAGAATCCAGGGCGGAGCAGAAGTTCTGTACACACGGGCTAATGGCTTGTGCTTTCACGGAGAGGCCGCTACTGGCAAACTGAGCCCAGTTTGCCACGGTGACCCAGGCAGCATCAGAAGGCAGGTCATTAGGACTCTCAGACCAGAGGAAGAGTGACATGTTGTGCTCAAAGTGGATGTGCTTGTTTGAAGAGGAGCTACTGGTGCTACTTTCCAGTTCCTGCAAAGCTGAAATGAGGAGCTCCTTGGAGCTACTGGAGAAGGAGTGAAAGCCTTCTTTTGTCAGAGTCTGTAATCGGTCCAGGAACAGTTGCTGTATTATATCTTCCCAGAACAAGAGCAGCTTTTCCAGAAGCCGCCGACATATCACATCCCAGCTGTGATTGGTGGACTCATTGGTAAGTAACTCCCACACGGCGTCCTGGATCCCTGCGAGACCCTTCATGCTCTTCACATACATGAGCAGGTTGGTGATCCCATTTTTAATGTCTTCATGACACATGTGGATCCATTTCTGCAGTGTGTCCTTCAGGTATTCCTGGCTGATGGGATATGCAAGGGTTCGGAGTGTTGGTTGGAACTCAACAACGGATGCCGGCAGGTGTTTAAACCAGCTGCAGAGTTTCATCTCTTCCTGCAGGATACCAGTGCCTTTTCCAGTAGGATGCTGGCCTGTGATGGTTTCCAGGATAGAGAAGAGCAGGCCACATGGCAGGGCCGGATCTGGCAGCAGTCCTTCTGGCAAAGTGTAGAAAAGGGCATGAGCTTGCTTCACAGTGGTGGCCAGCAACTCCACTAAGGAGCAGATCTGAGCCTTGATTCCAGCACCATGGTGTAGCTGGTTGACAAGTTTCTGAATAGTTGCCTTTCTGGCCAGCAGGAAGTCTGTGAGGGCTTGGCAAGGAGAACTCTCTTCCAAGAGCATTACAGAGCACAGGGCCTCGGCCATGGCTTGGTCAGACACGGCTTGGCATTTGAGCAACATCTTGCTTTTACGCAGAATAGTTGACCGGAAGTGGCTGGCAGCTGCCACCTGCCAGATGAGTACAGGAAACCGGGAGAGGACAGGACTGTATCGGGAACTAGAAGAATCCAGCTGGAGCAGGCTGTGAAGGTGGCGGCGGAGCAGGTAGAGCTGTGTGGTGTGGAGACACTGAGAAGCTTCCATCGAGCTCCAGATCTTCTCGGGAATTTCTCAGAGGAGCTTGATCTGGGCAGCCATGCTGTAGAACTTCTCCTGGGATGGCTGCTGTGGCTGCGGAGCCCGCGGTGGCCGGGGCGCGGCCGAGCTGGCCTGGCGGAGGCGGGCGCAGTACTGGTGGGTGGCCTTCACGGCGTCCACCAGCCCCACGGCGCAGCGGCGCATCTGGCTGCTCGCCCACCATCTGCCGCAGCTCCTCCTTTTTGTGCTCGATCTCGGCCCGCACCTGGCGCTCCAGCCCATGGATCTCCTCTGCTCCATGCGTCTCGAAAAGAGCCAGGCGGTCGCGCAGATCCAGCCGCTTTAGCGCAGGAGAAGCTGCTGTGGCCGCCATGGTGCACTTGTCTGAACTCATTCTTTTTTATGGCTGCATAGAATTCTATGGTGTATATGTGCCACATTTTCTTTATTCAGTCTATCATTGATGGGCATTTGGGTTGGTTCGAAGTCTTTGCTATTGTAAATAGTGTTGCACTAAACATGTGTGCATGTGATTCTTATCACATCCAACTAACACAGAGTTGAGAAGCTGCGGGGAAAGCACTCATGGTAAAAAAAAAAAAAAAAAAAAAACGTTGCTCCGAGAATGCGATTCTCTGCAAACCTGACTGCTGGAACTGCCTATTGCCAGCTGAGATCAGTTGTATCCGTAGCTTCTGAGATAACTGGACACAACTCGGTGACTAATTTTTCCCACCACCTTCACTCATCATTCAGAGCTTACCAGCTCCCCAAACCCTTCCTAGTGCCGATGAACTTACTCAAAGAGGAATACATAACATTTCCTCTTTTTATAAAACTTCTAACCTCTTTGTTCTTCAGAGACAGCACTTTCAGTTCTCACCAGAGATTACCTCTCCCTAGTTTGCAAACTGATAGTGTCGACAAAACTCTTTTTTTCTACTCTCCTGCCATTCTGGTGGTCCTTTGGACAACATATGCCTTGCCATAATAAGGACTGGGAGTGTATTTCCCCATCCCATGGAGAACAAGATGTCTTATCAGACCCCATACATGAGAACTTTGAGCTACTCCTCCTCCTCTTGGGAATGTGACATCACAGCTTATCAGACCCCATATGAGAGTTACTGAGCTTCACTGCTGGACTTAAAAGTGCAATAAACCTAAGAGTTTGACAGACACTTTAAGAGCTTAGATCATGGCAGGGTTTGCTCTGTCAGCCACTTCTCTGATGACCAGGAGCTTGCGCTGTGACAGCTGCACTGCCCACCACTTCTCCCCGACTTCCCTCTAGTATCCAGGGACCATCCCTGCCTTCTCCAGTCTCCACTGTAATGACCAAGTCAGTTCCCTCAGGAGCTGCTAGTGCAAAGGAACACCTCAAGCTTTAATTAGAAGTTACTTCCCACAGAGACTTTCATCCTGATGGAGCAACTAGACTTTAATAATTTAGGAACTCACTCTCTGCGGTCAGTGTTCCTTCTCTCTCAAGTGGATTCCCTAGGAGAGTTGTTCACCATGTTATCTTCTTCTTTAAGTGTTCTGAACCTAAGAAAAAATTCTCTCTGCATGGGGACAAACCACAGATCAGTGAAATCATACTTTGATCATCTCTTTGTTTTAACCATGCAAAACACCTTTGTGGTTTCTTCCTCTACTGGCTTGAGCCTGGGCTTTTTTCTGGTTTTCAACAAGAGGCTCAGAAGCCCCTGAGCAGGTGTTCCGAGGCATCCACCGCCTGCACGTGCCCAGCCTCACTGTGCCCTGCCCGAGACTGCGCCTCCTCTGCTTTGCGCAGCACCTGGAATGTCCCTCCTTCTGAACAGCACCCAGTCTGCGTTCCTGTGGCTGCCCCACCCGCTGCCCCCAAGGGCACCTGTAAGGCCTGTGTGTCCCTCTGCCCTGGTGCTGGGGCACTGACTTGCATCAAGCCCCATATTGTCTTCTCTCCCTCTAGAGAGTTAGCGTTCAAGGAGGAAGAAAGATGGAAAGGTAAAAATATTGCTGTTTTCTGTAAATAGTACATTGTGAAGGAACAAAAACATGCCTTATAGGATACTCCAAAAACACAATTGTACAAAAACAGAGACAAAAAAATGGGCTGGATTGTTTTCCAAGGATCTTTTCACTTTTAATGTTCATCGTTTCAGTCTTAGATGTGCTGCTAGTTTTATCACAGTTCAACATCCACTTTATAAAACTGGTTTTACGCCATTGAACATGTTTTGAAAACTGTGTCATGACCACAGACATCCTTTAGCTGGTGGCTCTCTCTAGGGTCTTACTGCATGTACTTTTTTTTTTTTTTTTTTTTTTGGTATTTAATGATAGTACAGTATATTTCTCATGGGTTGTGAGGAAACTAAGTGATTAAATGTATGTAAAGTGCCTGGGACAAAATTTGGTACCTTTGTGCCCTACATCAAAGCTTATTAAATAAATACATAGATTTGGAATTGTTGGCTCCATTCTGTCTCATTATTCCTGACCCGGAATGTCTTAAGCAATATACTTCCTGGACCTACCCCGGCAACCCCTGCCACTCACCACTCACCCCCCTTCTCCGCCTCATTTTAGTTACTAATGGATATAGCTGGGTTTGGGGATCAGGAAAGACTGTGGACATGGACTCATACATTGACTCATCACACATCAAATCCTGTGGGTCAGACACTGTTCTAGGTGCCAGATATTTAATTCACA
Source organism: Cheracebus regulus (assembly GCA_963574635.1). Taxonomy (NCBI): domain Eukaryota; kingdom Metazoa; phylum Chordata; class Mammalia; order Primates; family Pitheciidae; genus Cheracebus; species Cheracebus regulus. The sequence goes on from CAUYQU010035869.1 coordinate 26,755, forward strand.
TCACAGATGTGCCATGTAAGTACAACTATTTTCCCTATTTTATGATAAGGAAATTTAGATCCAGGCATTTAAAATACATTTCCCAAGTTATTCTCCTACCACCACCACCCACAACAACCCCAGCTCAAGCCTAGGCTATCAGGGTTTGTGTTATTAACTGTGTACTTGAGTTCAAGAAGCCCAGGGGTCCTGGCTGTCAACAGCCTGGGAGCACAGCAACAGGAGCTCAGAACCAGGAATCATCACCAACTCTGTGTTCCCTTTTCCCAGGCATCCAACATGTGGTCAGTTGGACCACAGAGGAGACGGGAACTTCTAGGATCACTTAGTGGAACTGAGGCTGGAGACAGGTTGTCCCTGACATCACAGGGGCTGTTCTCTCCTACTCGTGTCTCCCCCCTGGGAAAATTGTGGGTGACAGTACCTGGGACCTGAGTCAAGTGTCCTCTGTGGAATTCGGACTTCCCTTTGATAGACTGTCCCAGCTTCCTTCATCTGCGATCACAGAGACAATGTCCCACTCTTTTGTCTCGCGGATATTGTGACATGTGACCATGTACAGGGCATCACAAAGCTCATTCTGTTGTAAATACAGCTGGGTTATAGAGAATTTCATTAGTTTGTTTCTAAAGAAATCCTAGAAAACAGATTGAATAGAAAAAAATTGGAAGTGGAAAGAGGATTTTTCTAGAGTTGACATTTTTACGAGAATCTAAGCCTTGGTATCAAGGGGGGAAAATGCCCAGAGTAATAATTTATTTAAGTGTTGCAAATTGGAATGATGCTAATTAGATTTCATGCATTGCTCGTGATGTTTATTGCTGAAACGTCCATTACCCTGCTGATTCTGGGAGTGAAATAAACATTAGAATTTTTCAACAGCTGTAGTGTAAAATTTTAGAAATGGCTATGAGTAGCACAATTGGGGTTTGCTGTTTTGGATTATCAAAGTGTTTAGCCTTTGCCATTCAGGATGATTGTGGGGAAGCAGACACTGTGTGGGTGGAAGTCACAGCAGATGTGTCCCTATGGCGCTGGAACCTGGAGGCTGCCTGCAGGGGGCTGTGAGCATCTCTCCTCGTGAAGCCACAGGTGGCTATTAGGTAATACAGCAGCTGATGCAAATAAGATCCAGGGTGTCCTGGTGACTGCTGCACCTTGCTCCTAGTAGGAATTGCTGCTGCCTTTGAGCAGGGCTCAGGGGCTGTGAGCAACAATCAGCCGCAGAGGGGCTGTGCAGCTTGAGATCCTGATTCCTCCAACCCACATGCACACCTGGAGAATGACGTGCACTTTACCTCCTGAGCACTGAGGCCCGTCCTTCATAAGGACTTACCCCATTCATGTGAGCCCTGTGAAGAAGGAGGCATTTTCAGATGTTTTTAGAGAGAGGGGTCGTGGAGTGCTAATCAGAGCACTGTGTGTTTGAGGATGTTGTTATGGATACACTCATTTTTCAGGATGAAAGTCCACACTTTCCTTACACAGCAGTCCCTGATGGTTCTCCCTCTGTTCAGGGCCTTCATTACCATGTCTGGCACGACCTTGATGCAAATGAAACATTTCCAAGAACAAGGAGCTGTAACTGAAACTCAAATGTTGCATTTATAATGATTCCCACTTTGGCTTTTTGACTTTACAGTGCAAAGCAAAATGTGCGATTTCTTATTTGGGCAAAAACAAAGCAAAATATACAACTAATGCAAATCCAAACCAGAGTCTGTCGCTGTGAGGTAGAGGGCTCTTAAAGCAAACAATCTAACTGTAAAAATGGAACAAACCAGAGCAGCTGCACTAAAGAATCAAGATTTTTTTCTACCCAAGTCTCCACCTGATGCTTGTGAATGGAGAAGCCGGTGACACCTGTGTGCATAGACCTGCTCTCAGGGAGGAATTTTACCTTCATCTGCACAAAGCACCCCTCGTAGATCTGTGGGGCTCATTGGCACTAAATAGAAAAATGGATCCCTTTTGCCTTGTTTTGGTTCACACCCATCTAGCCATAGAGCTGGCAAGAAGAATAAAAGAAAGTTTTAATCTACCCCATTCTTAATCTCACTGCATTTACATTTATTAACCAACCCCATTACTAAGTATACACCCCAACATTTGCAAAATGCTGACTACATTATGTACTCTACAATGTCCAGAAGTTAGTTCACTAAAATTTGAATTTAAATTCTATGTCCATTTAGAAAGTATTTGTATTATATTCTTCTGTAATTGGTTAAGCTTCATGAGTATAAACACAGGAATATGGATTTTTCAATGAACTTTAAATAATCTTGTTGATTAAATTAAAGTGAAAGTAATGTTTGCTTAGAAATTACAGGATTATATTTCATTATTGTTTAATTTATTTATTTTTAATCCCTGGCTTGTCATGAAGATAGCAAAAGCTGATGTGTTCCCTTGTTTCCTATACTATACTACGGAACATGGAATGTGTGTGTGTGTGTGTGTGTGTGTGTGTGTGTGTGTGTGTGTGTACACACACAAACACTAGATTCACACACACATTTATGTTTAAAAACTATTCCCTTGGGCCAGGCATGGTGGCTCACACCTGTAATCCCAGCACTTTGAGAGATTGAGGCAGGTGGATCACCTGAGGTCAGGAGTTCAAGACCAGCCTGACCAACATGATGAAACCCCACCTCTACTAAAAATACAAAATTAGCTGGGCGTGGTGGCAAATGCCTGTAATCCCAGCTACTGGGGAGGCTGAGGCAGGAGCATCACTTGAACCTGGGAGCTGGAGGCTGTGGTGAGCCAAGATTGTGCCAATGCACTCCAGCCTGGGCAACAAGAGTGAGACTCAGTTTCAAAACAAACAAATAAACAAAAACAGCAATAACAAAAAACTATTCCCTTAGATAAATACTAGGTATTCAAATAAAACTCATTTAAAGGTTAGGTAAATCTAAGTTTACTAAATTTTTATCACACTTTGCTGAGTATGGTCTAGCTGTTGACGGTATACTGTTTTGTTGTCTGTAACCGTTTGATTTGTATGCACTTCAGTAGCTAGTTTCTTAGACAAGTAATTTCCAAAGAAGTGCTCCACGACCCCTATCTCTAAAAACATCTGAAAATCCCTCATTCTTCACAGAGCCTATTAATTGTCACTTTAAATTGGGGAAGGGGGCTGAAAATTGATTATACTGTGGTGAGAAGGGTCAGATCCACAAATGTGGGTCTCAGGAAGGGAACCTGCACATTTTCAAAAAGAGCCTTCGGGAATGGCAGGCTTTGCCTGCTGGTGCACAGAGTACATAGCTGGGTCCCTGAGCTGAAGATGCCGGGGCTGCCTGCGTGGAACGCTCAGCTCTGCCACTTCTGAGTTGAGAAAATTAGGCAAATTATTTCATCTCAGTTGGCTTCAGTTTTGTCATTTAAAAATTCTGAATAAAGATAGCAGAACCCAATTTCTAGTTTTAAAAGACAAAATTTACATAAGGTACTGTGAAGTGAGTCAACCCATAATCAGCGTTGGCTAGTTCTAACACTTACTATAATTATTACATCAATTCTCTTGCTGTGTGGTGCTGAGAGGTCACTTGGCTTGGGAGTGTGAGTTTCTTCATCTGTAGAACAAGGAGGTTGCAATCAACCCATTTTGAGATTTTATGATCCTCTTCCTGTTAGACAATTGCCTGGAAACAGGGTCCTGTCCCTCCTCCTCCACACTCTCCTATGCTGTGTGCAGGCAGATGTGGCCCCTAGCTGCATGAAGGCAGGCCTGGCCTCATAGCAGCATTATCTGCTTTGCCGAGGAAAGAAGGGCATCATAGCTGATCCCAAACTTCGTCTTGAAGAAACACAAAACTGAAGATTTTGCGTGTGCACCTCAGAGCAAGTTTCACACTGGAATCGCTTCCTTTTTCCTGAGATTCCTATCCAAAGGGACCTCATGCATCTTTTTCTGTGGGAGTAGATGATACGGTTTGGTTGTGCCCCTACCCAAATCTTATTTTGAACTCCCACATGTTGTGGGAGGGACACGGTGGGAGGTAATTGAATCACGGGGGCAGGTCTTTCCGGTGCTGTTCAGGTGATAGTGAGTAAATGTCACGAGATCTGATGGCTTTATCAGGCAGAATTTCCCTGCACAAACTCTCTTTCTCTCTGCCTGCTGCCACCCATGTAAGACATGACTTGCTCCTACATGACTTGTTTCCACCATGATTGTGGGTCTTCTGCAGCCACTTGGAACTGTAAGTCCATTAAAGCTCTTTCTTTTGTAAATTGCCTGGTCTTTATTGGCAGTGTAAACTGGACCAATACAGTAGAGAATTAGTGAGAAACTCAACTGAGAAAAACTACAGAGAAACAGAGTCCAGAGTTATTCATGCAAGGCGGAGGACACGGAGCATGTGTGGCATTCTCCTGGATGCTCTTGCTCATAGGTAGAGGTGGATGGAAACTCCATGCACCTCATCCAGCCCCACCTCCTGCCACCTGTTCCTAAAGCCTCCCTTGCCCTCTCTCTCCCCACCCCTCCCCGTAGGCCATCCTTTCCCAGGCTCTCGGTGGCCCTGCTCACTCCCTCAGCGCCTGCTGTGCCAGTCATCAGCTAAGAGTAGACCTTCCATTCACCCAGTTTCCTATACTATGCTGTACCATTGAACATGCAATGTATGTGTGTGTGTGTGTGTGTGTGTGTGTGTACACAAATACCTGATTCCCCACACAGTTAAATTTAAAGATGATTTCCTTTGATAAATACTAGACATTAAAAGAAAATTCATATAAAAGGTATTCAAATTTAAGTTTACTAGATTATTATTTACCAGGTTAATTAGCTATGATGGCCTGGAACCACACAAAGGGGTCAGCATCCTGCTCTCCCCACCTTCCATGCAGGTATGAAGGGATACATTGGAGATTCCTGCCAGGTTTCCGAAGTGGTTGATGCGGGGGTGGGGCGAGGGGCAGAGAACAGCTTCCCAACAGAGAGCTGAGCACCTGGGGGGATGGGCAGGTGGGAGTCGCTGCTCACAAAGAGTAAATTCCAGGTTGGCCTCAGCAACACTCACAGCAGCAATCACAGCGCCCTCCACACAGCCTGCACACCCTCGCTCAGGGGACACGTGGGTGTTGTAGGATTCTCTCACCAGCCACCAGCCAGGGCCTTTGTAGCTGCTTCGGGTGGTGTCTGGAACCACCCTCCCACCCTGCTACGGACGCCTGCGGATAGTGAGCCTTGGGCATGTCTGTCTGTTCAGCAGAGGGTCCTGCCAGGCTCCCCTCATTCCGTGGGATCCTCTCTTCCCCCGACAGACTTTGTTTCTATCATAATGTGGGGAGTGAACGTGGATGCTGTGTGGCTTCCTGGCTGCTTGGGAAGGGGGCACGAGGATATCGACCTTTTGTGGGATTCCAGGACTTTCGGCAGCTCCTGGACCCAGGTGAAGGAAGCCAGGGAAAGGGATGCTATGGGGAGAGGGTGGAGAAAGCAGAGAGCAAAGGAAGGCTGTAGGGATACATGGTCACGTGGAAGCCCAAACCACGCAGTGGTAGGTGAAGTCAGGGGCTAAAAATAGTGGTATCAGGGCTCATTGTGCCATGGGATGGTGTGTATTTCACCATAACCTGTGCCAGAGAGGCTACAGAGTGAGTCTATTCTGCTGTCCTTGTACCCACACGGGACCCCCACTACTGCAACGCCAGAGCCCCGGAGCCTGCCCTCCTTGTTTGGAGGTTCCGACTTCCCCAGGATCTTGTTAAGTTTTCTTGTGCCACAGTAAACACTCTCAGAACTCTGCCTGCTCAGGACTCTGTCCTCACATTCTCTCCAGCAGTTTTGCCCATCTGAGCGCGGCGCATGCCTTAGGAAGCAGCTCAGAGCTCCCCTGCACTGCCCCAGGACGATCTGAGAGCCTCCAGTCCTCACTCGCTAGCTTTGTAGCCCTGAACTCTACTTTTATCTCCCCAGACCTAGGAAATTGGCACAGTTTCTAAGCATTCTGCTTGGTCTCTCTGACCTTTAACACTGAAAAAGCAGCAAATACCTGCTGGGAGAACACTAACCCAATTCAGCGCATTTCCCTTGTCTCTGGGTTCTTGACCCTTCCATTCCTGGCCTTTGTGATCACTTTCTGACACCTTCAAGTAGCTGCTTTTTGTATTTTATCTGGCATTTATATTTATTTTTTGTGGTAGCAGTGGTGAAGAGGCTTCCCGGTGCAGTAAAGATGCTTCTTTCTGACCTCTGAAAACTCCGCAAGGAAATGAAGACCTACAGGCCTAACTTCTCACCGAGCAGCTGCAGGACTCATGTTATCTCTAATAGGGGAGGTTTGACCCGGAAAGCATTACTCATTCTTGCCAACCAGGCTTGACTTTTTTGAAATCAGTTTAAAAAAAAAAATCAAGGTAAAATTTACCCAACATAAAATTAACCATTTTAACATGTACAGTTCAGTGGCATTTATGACATTCATGGTGCTGTGCAACCATTACCCCTGTCTAGTTAGTCCCATGGTCATCAGCTTAAAGGAAACCCCATACACATTAAGCCATCCCTCCCTTGGCCTCTCCCTCAGCCTTCGGAAACCACTAACCTGCCCCTTGTCTCTCCGAATTTATCTGTTCTGCATATTTCATGTAAAGGGGCCGTACAGTATGTGACTTTTTCACAAAGCATTCTAAAGATTCAGTGCCTGAACCTTTTTCTGAGGTTCATCCACGTTGTATCAGTACTTCATTCTTCTTATTTATTCATCATTTATTTTGGGTAGGGGGGAGACAGAGTCTTATTCTGTTGCCCAGGCTGGAGTCCAGTGGTGTGATTTCCGCTCACTCCAACCTCCGCCTCCTGGGTTCAAGCGATTCCCCTGCCTTAGCCTCCCAAGTAGCCGGGACTACAGGCACACACCACCGCGTCCCGCTAATTTTTTATTTTTATTTTTATTTCTGTAGAGACAGGGTTTTGCCATATTGTCCAGGCTGGTCTCAAACTCCTAACCTCAGGTCATCCACCCACCTCGGCCTCCCAAAGTGCTGGGATTTACAGGCATGAGCCACTGCGCCTGGCTCAACACTTCATTCTTTTTAAATGACTGAAGAATATTTCATTTTGCCAATATACCACATTTTGTTCACTTACCCATCAGTGGATAAGTTCGGGTTGTTTCTACCTTTTGGCTATCATGAATAGTATAATCAGTATAACTTTTACATCCACATGTGTGACCCTTATATGTTAGATGAATGTCCATCTCTGATACAAACAGCTGGACCTCATTTTCATACACAAGCCATTCTCATTACTAAAATTCTTGATGGGGCGGGACATGGAGGCTCACATCTGTAATCTCAGCACTTTGGGAGGCCTAGGCAGGCGGATCACAAGGTCAGGAGTTTGAGACCAGCCTGGACAACATGGTAAAACCTCATCTCTACTAAAAATACAAAGAATTAGCCAGGTGTGGTGGCAGGTGCCTGTAATCCCAGCTACTGGAGCCTGAGGAAGGAGAATCGCTTGAACATGGGAGGCAGAGGTTGCAGTGAGCCGAGATCGTGCCACTGCTCTCCAGCCTGGGCGACAGAGCGAGACTCTGTCTCAAACAAACAAACAAAAACAACAAAAAACCACATAGTTCTTGATGGTGTAATCCCATTGCTCAGGGAGGGACAGGCCTTTGTCTTCTCTCTGATGCACTCTGGGCCCCAAAAGCAGCAAGCAGGGTGACCCTGGGTGTGAGGCCCGGTTCCAGATCCCACCCTCCTTGCAGGTCATGAAACCGGGGGAGTCAGCCACCACACCCTCCAGCCCTGCGTGTGCCCATTCCTATGGACATCCAGAAGCTCAGCCCTGTGACATTGAAGAAAGCCCTCAGGCTGCACAGTGGGTCGGTGCTGAGCATCCTTTATTTCTCACTGGAGATATGCAATTAAATTTCTGCTTGTTGGAAAAATGAATAGCAGCAGGACGTGGGCCTACAAATGCATGAGGAGGTAAAGCCTGTCTGTCAGCAAAGGCGTCACTGTACTTCTCCAGCCTTTCAATTTAATTCTTCAGCTTAGGAATCTGAAAATTTAATAGTCCATTTCATGGTAATTTCCGAAAGTTGTCTTCATTTTTTAGAGATGAATATGCAGGATCATGATCAAAACGTGTCCCGGGGCCTCCTTGGTGCCATGCATTATACTGATGACATAGAATAATCCATTTAATCCTCACCACAGCCCTGTGCGGGAGGTCCTGTTTTGATTCTGATTTACAGGTGATAACACTGAGGCACTGAAAGGCCAACACAGAGAGAGCCCGGCTAGTACACAGCAGAGCCGACTTAAACGCAGACCACCTGGCTCCCGGTTCCCTGCTTGCAACAATTAGCAGCCATCTGCATTCGTGGCAATCAAAAATGAGCTCTCAAACAACACTTGGCATCCAATTTCCAATCCCCATTTTATAATTTCGCATGAAAAAAATTGATGTTACGATGATGAATTACTTAGATGAAGTTCTGATGCATTTTGTTCATGTTTAATTGCTTTGGAACCTCCTGACTTTTTAAGCACCTGGAAGGTATCAGTGTCAAGTTAGTTTTGAAATGATCAGATACTGCCTCTTCTGATGAATCAGGAATAATCACCAGGTAGGTTTACAAACTTTGCATCCTAATTTGCATCCTACCTTTAAAGTTCTGGAATGTCAATGGACAGCTGCATGAGTAATTTTGTTTACAAATAAAGATGCAGTTTTGGAAGAAAGAATAAAGCTATTCCCAAGTATATGTCAGGAGTGGACACTATTTTCTGACCTGTAAATTTTCACCATTTTCTTTTTAATTTGCTGCCTCTTAATTTGTTTTAAAGTTTTCTTTAAACTTGATGGGTTAAAATAATAAAATGATTATTTAAATAATTAGCATCTGAGAAACTAGAATTTTAATTGTGTGATTCTTTAGGACGATGTGTCATACAGCTTGTCTTCTATTTTTAAGTTTGGTCTGCATAATAGAAGCATTTTAAAACATCATGTAAGACATAATTGTTTTGGTTTACTGCTTATTCAATTAAAAAGAAATAGAAAGACTAACGACAGTGCTTATTGGATTCCAAACCACCAACCCACATTTAAAAAAAAAAATCAATCTTCATATTTGCCTGAGTGCCTTTTTTTTTTTTTTTAACAATTAGTGTGAACTAGTCCTTATTCAGCGTAAAGCTAGGCATTACATTAAGAACTTGCATTTCATAGTCACAACAAAATGACCTAAAATTAGTATTTATTCCATTTTGTAAATAAGCAACCTGAGGTGTAAAAAGATACAATAACTTGCCCAAGGTCCTTCAGCTAGCACATTTTAGAGCTGGGATTTTGCATCAGGTTGCTAGAACTAGAGACCTAGTGACCTTCCAAACCCATGTCCTTACCTCCTGAGCCTCAGTTCTGCTATTCCCTGTCTTTAGAACAAATAACAGCATTGTATATCTAAATAATTAGCAAAAACAAGTCTTTTTCTTGGTAAACGCCTTTTAACCTACTATAAATCTACTTGTTAAGTTTTTACTACATTCAAGGCAAAGAAGTGTAAAATATAGTTCTTGCCCTCAAGGAGCTTTCATGGATTCCAATGGGAATTTGTAACATAATTAGAAAACCGTGTCAAATGGTAGAATACCGCAGTGCAATTCTGAGGCTTACCACCTGGAGTTAGTTGCAAATGCCACAGATTTAAGGGACTGCCCTTCCTTCAGACACCAGCCACACTTCTAGTGTCTCCAGTCCACTTGTATTGCCAAACACCTGGCTACAAATGTGGGCATCATTATGACGCTTTCGGGTTTGATAATTTGCTAGAACAACTTGTTGGAAACGGGTTTATAAGGTTGGGAAAAATCCACACTGAGACAAGGGATCACTCAGCAAGGCTGGTTTACTTCCTGCAGGAAGGGTGCAACTCGCTGGCAGTCTTGCCACGAGAGCACAACTGAACAAAGGGGACAGGGACATTTATAACTTTCATAACCTGATGCAATCGCCCTACCGCTGTGTCCAGTTTCCACTGGCCGGAACGAGACCTCACATTCTATGCTTGACCTGATTGGCTAAAAAAACTTGGAAGTTTCCTGAATAGATAAGAGGAAAGAAGACAAGGAAGAAGAGGAAGCTAGTCAGGAGGAGGTCAGGAGGGTTTTCAAATAAGGAATGGCATGTACCAGGGTTTGCAACTTGCCAGTTCTGTTCAGACATGCCGGAGCGAGTCAAGGTAGCTGATTTAAGAGATAGCTGATTACAGAATATATATAAGTGGGTTTATGTTTATGCTAATAGTAGAAAATGGCAAACTTTGAAGATACAAACAAATACAAACTTTGAAGAAGAACTTTCCAATCTCTTACAAACTCAAAAAACTCAGGAAATACTAATGCTTAGTTTTATTATAAGCAATACAAATTGGGACCTGCCAATGAAGAGACTCATTTGGCAAAGTCTGGGAGGGTCCCAAACACAAAGCCTCCATGCCCCTCCCTGCAAAATCTGAACGTGTCGTCCTCTCAGGACATCCACTTGTTTACCAGCCAGGAAGCTTCCCCGAGCTTTGGTACCCCCAGTTGTTACTGAGACTGGATGGCAAAGGCAGGATTGACTTAATCATCGGCCACATGTTTTAACTCAATCTCTAGCCCCACCCCTTAGAGACTAGGAGGTCAAACTCAACATCTTGCATCTCAAAGCCCAACTCTCCATCACTTGCCTGCTCTTTTTGGTATGGCCTACCTTCTTCTTAAGCACAAATTCAGGTGAGATCCAAGAAGTTCACGAATAACAATGACACTCCTATTACTCAGGAATTGCCAAGAGTTTTAGAGATTTCCAGGGACCAGAGACAAAGACCAGTCTAATTCTGCATTACACAACAGACAACCCTGTGGCTTTTGACTATGGTTCTTCTATACATCTAAAATTTGGAGGAGCCACTGTAGTGTAAGAATGAAAAGCTTTTAACTCAATTTCCCAGTATGTTTGACTGTGATTACTAATATTATAGTTTTACCAACTAAGCCCATGTTTGATCATATTGCAATATGGTAAAATAATCTGAAAAATAAGAATAGAAAATACTGCCATATTACTAGAATCTCATTCAGTCATTAATAATTAGTCTAGTCTATCATCATATTGTGTAACCAAAATGTTTTCCGGGGTGACACACCTCATGTTTGCAGCTTCCATTCAGTTCTGTCAAGTTCCACAAGCCGGAGTGCTTTCAGCAATATATGGCTTCACTCTTTCCAGCATCTGGTATCACTGAGCTAAGAGACAATATCATCTCTTGCCCTCAGCCCGTCTTAAAGTGTTAATATAATATTGGATTTTCCTCATTGTTTAACCCAAATATTTATTGTTGTAGTCAAGTAGTGTTTCTTCTTCTCCCCAGTTATGAGAGTTTCTAAACTTTTCCAATTTAGAAAGCATGTTAGGTTCAGCCATTGTGCTGGTCTAGATTCCTGGCAGCAATACGAGTTTAGCAAGTGCCTTCCACTCAGTGGACTCCCATTCATATAGGATAAGGTACAGAACTAGGGAGGCATTTCAACCATTAGGCAATACATCTGCATTCCCTGTCAACCTGTTTTGCCAGATGGGGTAAAGACACAATCTACCCCATCTGGTCCTTAGGAATTTTAACATGAAGGTTTAAAAGCACAGTTACAGCTTTTACATAGGAATTATCCCTCCTTCTGGTATTTTGCAGCCCTGGGCCTGGGACCACCATAGCGGGTAGGTAAAAGAAATTTGAGATGATGTGGGGAAGAAGGAAAGATGTAGTCATGACTCCCCTGTAAGAAGAATTGCATATTCTTCACAACATTTGCCTTATCTCTTCCTTAGGACCCTCAGAACAGTGGAGGAATCTATCTAGTGGGACCACCCCCTTGACTCCCTCATTTTGAGTGTGAACACACACTCAGGAACAGATAAGCCAGCTCTGCATGCCTAGCTTTCCCCTCATTTTAGATAATCAGTTGTTTTTTTGAGATGGAGTTTCATTCTTGTTGCCTGGGCTGGAGTGCAATTGCACAATCTCGGCTTATTGCAACCTCCGCCTCCCGGGTTCAAACGATTCTCCTGCCTCAGCCTCCAGAGTAGCTGAGATTACACGTTTCTGCCACCAGGCCTGGATAATTTTTCGTATTTTTAGTAGAGACGGGGTTTCACCATGTTGGTCAGGCTGGTCTCAAACTCCTGGCTTCAGGTGATCCACCTGCCTCAACCTCCCAAAGTGCTGGGATTACAGGTGTGAGCCACTGCTCCCAGCAGATGACTAATATTTTTATTTTCCATTTCAATTCTCTATCAAACCATTACTGTTAGGACAAAAGTGTATTCCTTGAACTAACAAAATATGACTTTGTTCATTCAAATTGGAGCAGAATAATCTGTTCTGTTGTTTTATAGGACTCTGAGTATTTGCATCAACTTCTGGGTAAGCAAATCCAAATCTGGAGCAAGTGTCTAGTCCTGTCTGTACCCCTTTGTCCACCCCCGACCCCAGGAATAATGGCATCTGTCCAGCTTACAGGGTCTTCCTCCCAGATTCTCTGCTCCATAACCATCTATAGTCTATGTCTCTCTTGTTGGCAAAAATAAGAATCTTCTCTTTTTTTTTTTTTTTTTTTTTTTTTGAGATGGAGTCTCACTCTGTAGCCCAGGCTGGAGTGGAGTGGTGTGATCTCAGCTCACTGTAACCTCCACCTCCTGGGTTCCAGTTCAAGCAATTCTCCTACCTCAGCCTCCCAAGTAGCTGGGATTACAGCCACGAGCCACCATGCCCAGCTAATTTTTGTATTTTTTAGTAAAGACAGGGTTTCA
>CAUYQU010035870.1:0-42307 GCA_963574635.1 Cheracebus regulus
ATTAACTCATCCCTCCCCTCAAAAAACACTGTCTATCCCACACAGTGACTATGAGGGTCAAATGAGCTGATGGGAATCAAAGTCCTTTTGAAAATGGACGAGACATGGACTCAGGGAGAGGAGCATCACACACTGGGGACAGTGAGGGGTGGGGAGGATGGAGAGGGATAACATGGGGAGGATGGGGAGGGAGAAATGCTGGATATAGTATACACCTAAAGTAAAATAAAAAGAAAAAAAGAATCCTAAATTTGATGAAAAGTGATACCAATTTCATATATTGGAAGGCTCGGTGTTTTTAAAAGGTTGCTCATCTCTAAAATAGTCCTGAATCTTAATTAATTCTAATCAGAATTCTACATAAAATTTTATTGGAATTTTACTAATCTAAATTTTATATTGAATTTAAAAGTAAAAAGTATACCAATGACATTTGTGAAACAAAGTGGGAGGATTTGCTCTATTAGTATTTAGTTTAAAAGTACAGTAATTAAGATAGTGTAGCATTTGTGGAGAAAGAGACATACTGACTGATGGAATCAAATAAAAAGCCACAGAAAGAGAACAAGGCATGTATAGATTTCTGATATGAAAGATAAATGTAGATTGGTGGGGAAAGAAGGAGATATTCCATTTATGGAAATGAGATAATTGACTATTCATATTAGAAAAAGTGAAATTGGATCTCTATTTGTATCTTACACAAAACTAAATTTCAAATGGATGAAGAAAGCAAATTTGAAAAGGTAAAACTTTAATACTTTTAGAGCAAAATATAGGAAAATATCTTCATGCAATATATTCCCCCTTTTTTATATGACAGGTAATAATTGTATATATTTATATGATACAGTGATATTTTAATACATACATACAATGTGTAATGATCAAATCAGGACAATTAGCATATACATCACCTCAAATATTTATTATTTGTCTATGTTAGAAACATTTAAAATCCACTCTTCTAGATATTTGAAAATATATTCAATAAATTGTTAATTCATACTCACCCTACAGTGCTAAGGAAACTGGAACTTGTTTTTTCTTTCCCTATCTAGCTGTAATTTAAAGCACATACTTATTAACACAAACATTATGATAGGGAAAGGATATGTGATAAGAGAGGGGTAAATGAAGTGCTTAAAAATTACATTCATGTTAAATTATTCCTTCAAAAGCAATAAAATGTACCTAATCTATGTATGATATATTTTATATAAAATATATGCTAATAAAGGGAGCAGGGAACATTGTAGTGAGAAAGTAAAGAGAGCTGTTATTTTCTCACCACTGAATGAGGCAGACACTTTTAACTAAAGTCAGATTTCTCACACACACACGTGTGTGTGTGTGTGTGTGTGTGTGTGTGTGTGTGTGTGTGTGTGTCTGTATTTTACAAACCACTTCTGAACTGACCACAAAATTTAAAGTAGGGAGACTTCAAGAAGCAGGAAATATTTTGGTTTGAGAGAAGGGGGAGAATTTTCTTGTCTTGTCTTGTCTGTCTTTCCTTCTCTCTCTCTTTCTTTCCCTCCCTTCCTTCCTTCATTCCTTTCCTTCCTTCTTTTCTTATTTTTTCCTTCCTTTCTTTCCTTTCTTCTTTCTTCCTTCCTTTCTTTCCTTTGTTCTTCCTTCCTTCCCTCCTTCCTTTCTTTTTCCCTTCATTCTTGCATTTTCTCACCCATGATTTATAGCAGAAAGTATTTATGGTAGCCAAAGACAGAGTATACATTTGGCTATTCATAGGAACAACGGGAACAGATGAATGAGGGTGGACCTACACATATTAATTATAAATTCTTTTGGTTATCCATAAGAGAAAACCTAATGCAATGCCTCAAATAATAAAGACACTAAAGTATCTCACTTCATAAGTCTGGAGGTCCATAGTTCCAAGTTTAGTTTCGTGCTTATATTAGGATGTTGTGTCAGCATCTCAAATCTCTCAGCTTTGGCTTTTCCTTACAAGACAGATTACAGTGCTTCTAATATACTATTTTTACTGCAAAGTATCACAAGAAATATTAACTGACTTCATACATATTGCCCAGGTGCCAAGTATGTGTCAGGGATGTGCAACATTCTATCACACTACAAGTGCTAGAAGTACAACCACACAAGGAAGAATAAGTCCACTCCTAAATCCCAATACTGTTCCTATTGAATAACACCAGCTTAGACCAACCACAATTCATCCTCTGTGGTTGGGCACATGGCACTTGACCAAACTTGTGATTCTGTTAGGAAGGAATAAGAGGAATGGCTAGTGAGTAGATAAATATTGGAGTCTACAATAGGCAGGACCTATACTTTTTGAGCAATTAAAATGTGTCAAATACTCTGTTAGCAGTTTATGTACATTATATCATTTTGCTGCCAAGTAAGCCTTCAAGAAAGTTTGTTATTATCCACGTTTTACAGGTGAGAAGACTGAACCTCAATTTGAGAAAGGTAAGGCATTTCTCTGAGCTCATTTAGCTAACAAGTTGCATCATCCAATTTCAAGCTTGGTGTTCACAGAAACTTCACCTTTTTCTCAAAACAACAACAAAACTTGATTTCTGTGTTCATGAAGTATACACAGAGCAATACACATCTCTGACTTTGCTTCTTCAGGCTGGTAAGTGAATGACACAGAAAAATGTGCCTCATGGAATTTAGTCCTTCATTGTTTCATGAATGATGATTATTGAATTGCTCAGACCACTCCTTTACCAATTAGAACTTGCTTTAGAATGAATTCTTACACTTAGCACTGCTTTAAATAATCCAAATGTTAAATATTTAGTGTAAGCAGTGTTCTTTTAATGCTGATATTTGAAAATGTTTATATATTTTTTCTAAGCCTCAGAATATAAAATGTGTTGTAATATCATACATATTGGTAAATCGTATTTTCAATTTATCCTCAATTTCAAGTAAATTCTCAGCCAAATAAACTAGAAAGCAAATAAATCACTTTGATTATAATAAATAGTAGTTTCCCTAAATATATTTCTATAATAAATAGCTTCTATTATTGATTTTTTGAAAGACTAATTTAAGAGGAGATTATTCTCAATAAACTTGGGGATTCTTGGCTGTGAATTGCTATTCCTCATCTATATATACTATATTCCATTTTTATTCCTCCACCATGGAAAAACTAATTTCCAATTTTAAGGCACTTGAACTGATACATTAATTATGAATTATCAATCATGCAAATTATCTTCTTCATGGTCCCTCAGTGGCTAAGTTTAAGATTGCAAATTTCTATAGTATAGACAGAACATGGCTTAGTTTTGAAAAAAAAAATGCTGCTTTTCTAGAATTAAATAATATACTATTAAAATTAGAAGAAACTTAGTTTTTCCATTGTCATAAAATTGTTTCCCCATTAGAAACATTTCATGCACAGTGATGATTAATTATGGTAGATGTCTTGATTAGTGAATAGAGCATGAGTTTCAATTCCAAGATGATTTGACTTTAAGTCCCAGCTTTGCTGTCTAGCTATGTGACTTTAGTCAAATTTATCAAATTATAAATTTAAAATATGTTAAGTCCATAATACATCAATTACATTTTAATAAACAGTTTAAAAAGTTGACTCTGAAGGAACTGAAATCAGAATCTTGAAGAGATATCTGAACTTCCATGTTCATTACAGCCTTATTCACAATAGACAAAGTATGGAAACAAGCCACGTTTTCATTGATAGATGAATAGATTTTAAAATGTGGTATATACATACAATGGGATATTATTCAGCCATAAAAAGAAGGAAATCCTGTCATATGCAATAATATAAATGAATCTGGAGGACATTATGTTAAGTCAAATAATCTAGTCACAGAAGGACAGACACTGCATGATTCCACCTATATAATGTATTTAAAATAGTCAAAAACTCCTTACTCGGGGAATTGCAAAAGAAAAAAAAAGAATTAAAATAGTCAAAAACATGAAAGCAGAGAATACAATTGTGGTTGCCAGGGGTGGGAGGTGGTGTAAGGGAAAGGGAAAGTTGTCTTTTCCATTGGTAGAAAGATTCTATTATGCTAGATGAATAAATTCTAGAGATTTGCTGTACAACATAGCACCTATAGCTAACAAAATAGTACTATGCACTTCAAAATTTAAGAGGATAGATCTTGTGTTGTTAGTACTGCAAAATCAAAGAAAAAGTAACACAAAGAGACACAAAGAAAACTTGGGAGGTGTTAGATATGTCTATTATATTAATTGTGATGATGGTATTAAGGGTATTTGCATGTGCACAAACTCCTCAAATTGTACACATTAAATACATGCAGTTATTTGTATATCAATTACATCTCAACAAAGCTGGTAAAAAATAAGAGTTGACTAACAAAAACAAATACCACAAAAATGTCAAAATAGAAATTAAAGACTGTATATTTTTATAGAGATAATTGAGACACATTCAAATCTGTCTGGGCAAAGAGTAGAGCCAGGTAACATAAGGCAGAGGAAAAAATGCTTTTGTAAATAAATCTATAAGACAACCTGACACAAAATTGATACCCATAGGGTTTTGAACATTGTGGTATACTTAGAGGTTTTTCTGTGGCTAATAGGCAAATTGTTGTAGCTCTATGCTATAGCAGGTCTTTGGATTTACAAGGTTTATATTTCTTTATCGATGATATAATTTTACCTTTGGGCCAGGCATGGTGGCTTACACCTGTAATCCCAGCACTTTGGTAGGCTGAGGTGGGTGGATTGCCGGAGGCCAGAAGTTCAAGACCATCCTGGCCAACATGGTGAAACACCGTCTCTTCTAAAAGCGCAAAAATTAGCTGGACTTGGTGGTGTGCACCTGTAATCGCAGCTACTTGGGAGGCTGAGTCAGGAGAATCTCTTGAACTTGGGAGGTGGAGGTTGTAGTGAGCCAAGATCGTGCCATTGCACTCCAGCCTGGGTGACAGAGTGAGACTCCACTTCAAAATAATAACGAAAAAAAAAATCTTAGGTCTGCAATACTGTGTGTATTGATTATAACATGAAATATGTCTCCCACTATTACTGTGTGGGAGTTTAAATCTTTCTGAAGGCCTGTAAGAACTTGCTGCGTGTGCTCCATAAATATACATGCACCCAACACATATCCATAAAGCAAGGACTCTAAGAACTTGCTTTAAGAATATGTTTTAGGTGCAATATATTTAGAATGGTGAGGTTTTCTTCTTGAATTAAACCTTTTACTACTAAGTAATGCCATTCTTTGTCTTTTTTTTTTTTTGGCCTTTTTTTGGTCTAGCATGTGTTTTGTCTGAAATTAGGATTGCAACCCCTACTTTTCTCTGGTTTTTATTTCTCTGGTAGATTTTTCTCAAACTTAATTCAGCCTCTTTCAATAACACATTCTGCAAGAAGAGCCAGTATTCTGGTTACTATTCTCTGGCCATCAGAATCTTAACTGAAAAGAAAGGCAGGGTCTATGTATTCCAGGAAATTATATATTTCTAATTGAAGGCATTCTGAAATACAGATCATTATTTATTTTAAATGACTCTAATAAAATTCTGCAAAGAGTAGGTCTAGTTTACTATACATACTTATAGCCCATGCACAACAGTCTAAGATACATATTATTTTAAGAATTTTATTTGCCAGTGGGAGCAAAAAGGTAAATAAGATATCTTTGGACACTAGTGGATAATACAAATACATCAGGCAAATAAGTCTTACCTTGTAATTCATTTAGTCAACAAATATTTACAGAGTGCAGTGCACCAAAGCTAAACTTGACTGACACTGCTACTACACTATCTCTAAAGATTATAGGCAGCTTACCCAACACCCTTACTGATACCACATGAAGCAGCATCCCATGAACCCAGGTGACAGCAACCACTAGTTTTGTTTTAGAATTTTCCAACACTTTGATTTACTAGCTTAAACACATATCAGACTGGGACTAACAGTTTCAAAGCTGGCTCAGTTGAGAATGTAGTTCAAACAACAGTACTTGCATACTTTTATTCCTACCATTCAGACATCCACTGGAACAACTGCTACACAAAGAAATGCCCTCTTCCAATTTGGTGTGTAATACACAGGTACATACTGCCAGCATTGCCAGTTCAAGACCCAACACTATTTGCTTTAATAGAAAACACTTCCAACTTTTGCTGCTGCCACTGGGCTCTCATTTAGTACCTCAACAACTACAGGTTGTGTAACTTGTGGTTGTGTAGTTTGGAGTTTAATTAAAGTTAACAGGAACAGCTGGAGCAGTTTCTACTGCTTCTACAATAACTAAGTCACCATTTCCATCAAAGTTGCCAAACTGGGAACACTCATATAGACACTTTTTGATGAACTGATTAGAAATCAGCCTCATTACAAAGAAATTTCCTGACCTAACTGGCCAGGATAGTTGGATACTAAAGGACAGAGAGTCCCAGGTGAAGTCCAGAGTAGGGATTGAGGTAGTTAAGCAAGAAAATAAAATACTGAAAGCTCCATGTTTGAGCTTATATGCAAGAAAAAGAAAGATGTAATCAGTGATGTGACATCTTTGGCTGACAAACTCAGTAGTAAGGATAGGAAGGGAACAGGAAGAGAAAGGTGGAAAGGAAATTATGCTTACTGAGGTCCTGCCATCTACCAACTATTTAGGTAAACACATTGAACCTTATAATAGGTCCATGAAGGACAAAAACAAAACTCATAAAAATTAAGTAACTTATCCAAGGTCACATTCTTAGAAAGTTCTTGCTATAGACTGAGTTGTTGAAGCACTAGTCCCTAATGTGATAGTAAGCAACAAATTTATGATCAAGTCCACAAAAGCAAACTCAACAAAAACAAAAATAGACAAATGAGATTATTTAAATAGCTTCTGCACAGAAAAAGTATCAACAGACTAAACAGACAAGCTATAGAATAGAAAATAAATTTACAAACTATGCATCTGACAAAGGGCTAATATCCAGAATCTACAAAGAACTCAAACAGATCAACAAGAAAAGCAAATAACCCCATTTAAAAGTGGACAAAGGATGCAGATAGATATTTTTTTAAAAGAAGGACAACTAAACCAATATTTCTTAATTGTAATTGGCTTAACACCACATGTCCTACTAGTCATCAACAAACATGAAAAAATGTTCAACATGACTAATCATCAGAGAAATTCAAATTAAAACCACAATGACATACCATATTATGCCAGTCAGAATGGCTATATTAATAAGCAAAAAAAACGGCCAAACACAGTGGGTCATGCCTGTAATCCCAGCAGTTTTGGAGGCCAAGGCAGGAGGATCACCTAAGGTCAGGAGTTCGAGACCAGCCTGGCTAACATGATGAAACCCAGTTTCTACTAAAAATACAAAAAAAAAAAAAAAATCAGCTGGGCATGGTGGCAAGCACCTGTAATCCCAGATACTAAGGAGGCTGAGACAGGAAAATCGCTTGAACCTGGGAGGTGGAGGTTGCAGTGAGCCAAGATCATGCCATTGCACTACAGCCTGGGTGACAAGAGCAAAATGCCATCTTAAAATAAATAAATGAATACTGAAAAACATAGATGTTGGTGAAGATGCAGAGAAAAAGGAACACATACACTGGTGGTGAGAATGTAAATTAGTAAAAGCTTTATGGAAAACAGTATGGGGATTTCTCAAAGAACCAAAAACAGAACTACCATTTTATCTAGCAATCTCACTACTGGCTATACACTCAAATAGAAAGAAATTCTTATATAAAAAAGATACCTGCACTTACATGTTTATCACAGCTCTTCACAATAATGAAGTCATGGAATCAACCTAAGAATTCATAAATGAACAAGTGCATAAAGAAAATTCTATTAAATATATGCCATAGAATGCTACTGAGTCATAAAAAAAAGAATGAAATCATGTCTTTTGCAGCAGTTCTGATGGGACTGGAGGCCATTATTCAAACTAAAATAACTGAGAAAAAGGAAGTAAAATACTGCGTATTCTCACTCATAAATTGGAGCTATACAATGGTTATACATGGATATATAGAGTGTAGAAATAGACATTAGAGACTCCAAAAGGTGACAGGGTGGGAGGAGTTTGAGGGCTGAATAATTACTTATTGGATACGGTGTTCCCTGTTCAGGTGATGACTACACTAAAAGCCCAGACATCACCACTACACAATGTATGTATTTACGACATCTGCATTTGTACCCTCTAAATATGTAAAAATAAATAAAATAAAATAAAACCCTAAATTTACTGTTATTCACTTCAATCTTGATCTCTTAAGACACCAAATATGCCACTCAACCATTAACCCAAATAAGCTCTATTCCTTTACTGGAACATGTCGTACCTTTACCATTTTCATATCTCCATGTCCCTTGGCTATCTTCTGGTTATGGTTTCTGTTCGGCCTAGGTATTATTTCAGGGCTTCTTTCACTAACACCTAGGACCAGTAGACTTTTTTGTATATGTGCCTATATATTGAAATGATATGCAGAGCTGATTAAAATTTCAATGCTAAGGCCCTACCCCAGACCATATAGATATAATTTTCTATGGGACGTCTCTGGGCATTTAGTTACGTGTTTTTAAAAGCTCCACAGATGTCTTCAAATGTACAGTGAGGGTTCAGAAACATTGCTTCTCAGGCCTTGAACCATAAAGTTATTGGAATAAATACAAAGATCCTTGAGACATCTAAGAAATGGATTGATAAAAATGAGTGAATCACACATCAAAACATGATATTGCTATGCTGAAAACAAACATAGTTTTTGGGAAGCATATAATTTTAACCATGTTATTTGATTTATGATATCTTTGTGTCAAGTATTTTCTTACTACTACAAATAGAATTAAAATTATTGAAGGCTATTGACACTAAAAAGATATTCTGAGACTCTAAATAGTTGGGACCAATTTGCTACTCACGGTAATATTTCCTTAAGAGTCTGGTTTCAAAAACATTTGGAAACATTACATATGCTATTCCTCTTTTAATCTTTACAATGCACAATAACATATTAAAACCTTTGAGAAATATTGCAACAAAAATAATAATCTCTTAATTGTATTTCATGAGCAAACTTAAAATTACTTGATCACAGAATCTTTCTTCCATTCCCAAGAGCATACTGTTTTCCCAAGATATTTCCAATCTTTAAACTGGGATCACTACAGAAAAGAGGGCATAATGAAACCCCAGATGGTTGCTTTCACAATGTGAGTACTTTTGCAAGTTGTACAAGTATGTTTATAATAAGGAATTTATTCACTTTCAAATGTGGTTTCCAAGGTTAAAGAGATTGAATTCTTGCTTCTTGCTTTTTAAAAATTAGATACTGGTAATAACAATGATGACAATAATAGCTAATCCTAAGTAATGTTTCAAGCACTATTCTAAGAACTATATATTTATTGCCAAATTTGCCTGGGTATGTATTTATATCCAAACTAATCTAATCTAATCTATCTAGCTATTCTATCTTTCTCTATATTTATATACTCCCAACTTTAGAAAGTAATTACTGTCATTATCATCCTTATTTTACAGATGAGACACTGAGCCAAATAGTGTTTATGAAACTTTCCCAAGATCATAATCCTAGTAAGAGACAGTGTTACATTTTTAACCCAAGTCTCTGACTTCCAACCACACTCTCTGAACTACTTATGTCGTGTATATATGAGATATATGTATTCAGCTACACACATATACTAGGAAGTAAGATCTCAAATTTCTAAATAAATAAGATCTAAGTTTTACAACTCAGGGATAGAAGTTTAAAACTGGTTTCACCTGCAAGGAGATGAAACATATGTTTATGAAAAGCACATTGGATAATATGATTTAAGGAAGCTGTCTCTGGCGTGCAGTGGACCTGTATTTCCACTAAAACTTACTATAATTCAACAACTAGAATGAATTTCTGTAGGAAAAGAAGGCAATAGTAATATTTATACTATTAGTAGCCAAATTCTAACTCCTTTTAAACCTGTACTTTACTTTTGATATATCAGTAGTGCCTTTTACTATGATTTTAAAAAATATTTCAAATTCCTGTTTTCATAAAAAAGCTGAAATTGTCAATTGTTTTACCATTGACTAGGTATTCTTATAAAAAGTTAGAAGGAGCTTGAAATCAATGAACTAATGAATGATGAAGGAACTGAGTCCAGTGAAATGACTTAGCAAAGTTTACTCACTGAGTTTCTTAATGACTGGTTCTCTCATGGACAGTGATTGCCCCTTGCTTCTCTAGTCTTACGTCAGTTGTACTTGACCACATCCGGTTCATGCCTAGTACACCAGCCCCCATTAGTAAGGTAGTCGATCATTAGAAAATATTTAATTTTAATGAGGCATCAATTTTAAAAGCCAGGCAAATTTGGCGATATTTATTCTAAACACACTATTTGATCTAATTTTCCTATAATGACTATAGCATCTAATGAATTCCAGTCTATATTCTATTAAAGTGGCCTAAAAGTGAACCTCTGTCATCATCTAATACGACTTCTACAACAACTTTCGAAGGAGTGTCTGCCTCATAAGTTCAGATTTGTTTACAACTGTGTGTTTATGTTTTACATAAAGACATTTGGGGGGATTGTATTGATTATAGGCAGTGAATATATGATTTGACTAACATGTTAATATCCACTTACTTCTTAAACGTTTCAGTCAAGATGGAAATCAAAGACATTGAACTCATCAGCTCCCTCTCAAATCTAAACAGAATGAAAAATCTAAATCAACAATGGAAGCTGGAAGACATATGCTTCTGGTGGGAATACAAACAGATACTTTTTTGGAGGGTAAACTGGCTATTTACTCTGTTTAAAATCCCTAAAACATTAATACACATATTAATTGCACTCCTAAGAAATTATAGTAAGAAAATAATCCAGTATATTAAAAAACATAAATATTTCCATTATAGATTTATAAAATCATAATAAAAATTTTGAACAACTAAGTGTTCAAATATTTAGCAAATTCATATTCTATTTTAGAATAAGTTACTATTGACAAGGAAACATGTTTACAACATATAAGCTTTTTTCCTAAAATACGCTCACTTTTGCATATTAGTTTTATGTAAATATAGTTTATATGGTAAGAATAAGTTTACATGTATGTTTTATTCCATTTTAAAATATTTCCTAAGATATTCTGCCAAGATTTCTTGTAAGTTATATATCATAATATAAGGCAGGTATAATCTAATTTTTTGAAATATGTGTGTGTGTGTGTGCGTGCGTGCTAGTTAACAATAAAGGTACAAGACACAGACCATACTCTATAGTATGTATCAATCCATGTAAAATACTTTACATACATACATGGATGTATAATTTATGTAATACATATATGTATATTGAAAATATTTTATTTTATATTTTATTGTACTTTCATATTTTGTTTAAATATTTATTAAATTACATTTTCTATTTAAATATTTTAAAGATTTCATGTACATACATGTATGTATATGCATGTTTATGGAAGTGCATATAAAATATAAAAGATAAGTTAAGGACTGGGATCAGAGGGTTTCACTGCCAAGGACACTCTATTTTCAAAGATTTCTTGTGCTGTTTTAAATTTTTATCATAGACAAGCACATTTTCCACCTTAAAATGAATATCTAAATATACATATAGATTCAAAACAAAAACTGGAAGTACTCCTCCTTAGAAAGCCTAATAGCTTCCTCCTTTACTGCCTTCACTTCTCAGTAAACCCCTTTTAGAGAACTACGGAAAACTGAAACTGTTTCCAGGTAAGCTCCCAGATTCTTGATCCTCCTCTCTGAATTTTTACTTTTTTAACCATAATACTTATGACCATCTAAAAATTGTCAATTTTACTTATTTTACTTGTCTGTTTAATCTGTCTCCATCATATAAGAATACAAACTCCACAAATCAGGGGAGAGCTTTTTGTGTTTCGTTCATTCTGCATCTCCAGTACCTAGAATGGTGCCTGAGATAATATATGTGTTTAATAAATATTTGTTAAATGAACACAAAAGAAAAATACATCATATTAGTTTGCTAGGGCTGCCTTAACAAAGTATCACAAACTTAACAGCTTAAGCAACAATGGCATATTGTTTCACAGTTCTGAAGGCTATCAATCCAACACTAAGGTATGGGCAGGACAGATTCTGAAAACTGTGAAGGATGGATTTGTATCCAGGCCTTTCTCCTTGGCTTGTAGATGGCCATCTTTTCCCTATGTGTCTCCATATCATCTTCCTTCTATATGCATGTCTGTTTCTGTGTCCAAATTTCCCACTTTTTATAAGAACATGTGAGATTAGATTAGGGCCCATACTAATAAACTTACTTTATCTTGATTACCTTTGTAAAGACTTTATTTCCAGATAAGATCACATGCTGAGTTACTAGGTGTTAGGATTCAACATATGAATTTTGGGAGGAAACAATTTAACCCATAACATATATCTATGTGCTATTGGTTTTGCTTTTTTGTGTTTTTCTGTATATTTCAGTTAAAATCTATGGATATATGTATGTATTTGTAATCAGAAAGTATAATAAATATGCTTATTTTCATCAAAATAATGCATGCCAAGGTTAAAAAAATAAAGTAATACAGAAAAGCATTCAATGACTAAAGAAACAGAGTCACCTTTCCAAGGTTTTGCCATTCATAATTGTACTCGCCAAAGGGGGCCAACCACACTCCGCTTCCTTTACTGTAACTTTAGTGTAATTAATTTACTATCTTCATCTATAAGTTCACAGTGAGTGTTTCTTTTTCATTATTTCTGTTGAAAGCTGATTAGTTAGACAAAATCTGAATTCTGTGATGTGAACCATGATTCTGAAGAAATAAATTTATATTTCATTCAACTGACATGCTCCTTCAAAATTGTTTATTTTTATTATGAGATTTAAGTATTTAAAAAAAACTTTCTTCTTTTCAATAATTGTTTAAACGATTGCCATAAAAAGAATATTAGATCTAATGAAAATTGCATTATTTTTATTCTTGTGAGACACAGAAATTAATACTGGTTTAATAAGAAAGCTTTTTAAAAATGCACTTTGTTCATTTTGTCCTATTCAGAAAAATGATTTGCTTTTTTCCTGGCTTGGTACATCTCTGAAGTATATTTTAGATCATGGGGTTTTATGCTTCAAGAAAATATTTTCCAATATCATTAGAGTGCTAGAAAGAAACATCAACCACACTAATAATAAAAGAAAACAGATCAATGTTTATGTATACCTAGAAAGATAGCCAAAAAAAAGTACAATGACAGTTTTTCTGTTGACACCATTTCTCCCACCTGAAGTCTGGGAATGTTTTCATCCCAGTTACTCAGGATAAAAAAGTGAATTTTAACAATCATATTTTGTACGTACTTTCTAACACTGAATAATTAGAAATCGTTTTTGCTAAGAGAGAGGGTTTTTTTTAATCTTCAAACTGAACATCTTGATCAATGATGTTCCACTTGATTTCTTGATGTGTTCTCTTAACTCAAACATACTGACACTTATTTCCCTCATGACAGATAGTATTGATCAAACTCCAAACAATTACTATGATAAGGTATATTTGGTTATTCTAACCTTATTCTAACTCACATTTTAATGAAGAAAGTAATTCTGCATTTAAACATCAAAAAACACCTTTTAAAAACGTATTATTACTTTTGATTAACCAATTATAGTTATATAAATGTATGGAGTACAATGTGTTATTTTGATACAAGTAAACAACCTGGCATGATTAAATCAGGCTAATTAAGTGAGATCATGACTTACTTGTATATCTGTGCCTGACTTATTTTACTTAGCATCATGTCTGCCAGTTTCATCGATGTTGTTGCAAAAGGCATAATTTCATTCTTTTTATAGTTGAATAGCATTACATTGTGTACCACATTTTCTTTACGCATTCACCCATTGTTGGACATTGAGGTTGCTCTAATATATCTTGGCTATTCACAAAACAATTTGTAAAATGTGTTTGTTTTACCCCTCTGGTTATCTATTCTGGTATAATATTGATTTGTCTATTTATTCTCAACTTATCAAATTTATTATTTATGGTTTCTAGCAGTTCTGTGAATTACATATTTCTGCACAAATAATTAATGTATTAATCCGTTATGTACATCCTTACATAATATTGTTTTCATCTCTTAGGGTCCCTATTGTCTCATCTTCCAACACTGCTTGAAAGTATTTTAAAATCAGTCTCTCTTAATTTCTTTTGTAATCATTCTGCCTCATCTTTGATGGTCACAGTGATTTCTAGTTAAATTTCACATTGTGATTTTTTATCTAAGTAAATTGCATGTCACAGGGGTTTGGAGTAAAGATTATTTCATTACCCAGGTAACGAGCATAGTACCTGATAGGTAGTTTTTATCATCTCCTTTCTCCCACACTCCACCCTTAAGTAGGCCTCAATGTCTGTTTTTCTCTTCTTTGTGTCCACAGGTTCTTGTTTAGCTCCCACTTATAATGGAGAATATGCAGTATTTGGCTTTCTGTTCCTGTGTTAGTTTGCATAGGATAATGGCCTCCAGATTCATCCACGTTGCTGCAAAGAACGTGATTTCATTATTTTTTATGGTTACATAGAATTCCATTATGTATGTGTGTCACCTTTTTTATGCAGTCTACCATGGATGGACATTTATCGTGATTCCATGTATTTGCTATTGTGAATAATGCTTCAGTAAAAAGTGTGTCTGTGTCTTAATAGCAGAATGATTTATATTCCTTTGGGTATGATACCCAATAGTAAGATTGGTAGATTAAATGTTAAGTCTCTTTTAAGTTCTTTTAGGAATCACCACACTGCATTCCCAATGGCTAATTTACATTTCCACCAGCAATGTATAAGTGTTCCATTTTATTCACCATCTTGCCATCATCTGTTATTTCTAGGATCTTTAAAAATAGCCATGCTGACTGGATGGTATCTTATTGTGGTTTTGATGTACATTTCTCTAATGATTAGTGACACTGAGTGTTTTTTTCATATGCTTGTTGGCTGCATGTATGTCTTATTTTAAAAGTACCAGTTCATGTCATTTGCCCACTTTCTAATGGGGCTATTTGTTTTTGCTTGTAAATTTATGTTTTTTTATAGTTTCTGGATATTAGACCTTTGTCAGATGCATAGTTTGCAAATATTTTCTGTCATTCTATGTAGAGTCTGTTTAAGCTATTCATAGTTTATTTTGCTGTGCAAAAGCTCTTTAGATAATTAGGTCTCATTTTTCAATTTTCTTTGCGTTACAATTGCTTTTTTGGCATCTTTGTCATGAAATTTTTGCCAGGTCCTATGTCCAGAAGGGTATTTCCTACATTATCTTCCAGGGTTTTTTTTTTATAGTTTTAGGTTTTGCATTTAAGTAATTCATCTATCTTGAGTTGACTTTTATATGTAGTATCAGGAAGGGGTCTGGATTCAGTCTTTTACATGTGACTAGCCAGTTATCCTAGCACTATTTATGGAATTGGGAGACCTTCCTCCATTTCTTGTTTGTTGGTTTGCCAATGGTTCAATGGTCATAGACATGTTCCATTATTTCTATTTTGTTCCATTGATCTGTGTGTCTGCTTTTGTACTAGTACCATGCTCTTTCAGTTACTGTAGCCCTGTAGTGTAGTGTAAAGTCAGGTAATGTGGTTCCTCCAGGTTTTGTCTTTTTCCTTAGTATTGCCTTGCCTATTCGGGCTTTTATTTGATTCCATATGAATTTTTAAAGACTTTTTCTAATTTTGTGAAGAATGTCTTTGGTAGTTCAATAGAAATATCATTGAACTTATTAATTGTTTTGTTTTGGGAAGTATGGCCATTTTAACTATATTGATTCTTTCTATTCATGAGCATGCAATATTCTTCCATTTGTTTGTGTCATCTCTGGCTTCTTGAGCAGCGTTTTGTACTTCTTGCAGACATCTTTTACTTCCCTGGTTAGCTGTATTCCTAGGTATTTTATTTTTATTGTAGCTAATGTAAAATGAATTGCATTCCTGATTTGGCTCTTGGATTGGCTATTGGTGTATAGGGATGTTAGTGTTTTTGTATGTTGATGTTGTATCCTAAAATATTGCTGAAGTTGTTTATCAAGTGAAGGAGTTTTCAGGCTGAGACTATGAGGTTTCCTAGATATACAATTATGTCTTCTGCAAACAGGGAAGTTTGACTTCTTCTCTTCCTACTTGGATGCTTTTTATTTCTTTCTCTTGCCTGATTGCTCTGGTCCAGACATCCAATACTATATTGAATAGGAATGGTGGGAGACAGCAGCCCATTCTTGTACCAGTTTTCAAGGGAAATGCTTTCAGCTTTTGCCCATTCAGCATGATGTTGACTGTAGGTTTTCATAAATGGCTCTTGTTATTTTGAAGTCTTCAATGCCTACTTTACTGAGGATGTTTCACATAAAATAATGTTGAATCTTATCAAGAGTGCTTATGCATCTATTAAGATGGTCATGTGGTTTTTGTTTTTCGTTTTCTTCATGTGTTGAATCACGTTTATTGATTCTTGTATGTTTAACCAACCTTGCCTCTCAGTGATAAAGCCTATTTGATTGTGGTGGATAAGCTTTTTGATGTGCTGCTGGATTCAGTTTGCCGGCGTTTTGTTGAATATATTTGCATGTATGTTCATCAAGGATATTGGCCTCAAGTTTTCTCTTTTCTTGTTGTGTTTCTGCCAAATTTTCTATTTTCTTGTGTTTCTGACAAGTTTCACTATCAGAATAATGCTGGCCCATAGAATGAGTTCATGAGGAGTCCTGTCTCCTTAATTCTTTGGAATATATTCAGTAAGAATGGTATTATCTGTTCTTCATACATCTGGCAGTATTTGGGTTGAATTCATTTTTCCTGGGCTTTTGTATTGTTGTTCATTGACTTTTTATTACTGATTCTATTTCAGAACTTGTTTTTGTTCTGTTCATGATTGAATTTATTTCTGGTTCAGTCTTTGGAGGTTCTATGCATCACTGAATTTATCTATTTCTTCTAGGTTTTCTAGTTTTTGCATATAGAGATGTTTATAACAGTCTCTGAGGGTTCTCTGTATTTCTGTGAGGTCAGTATTAATGGCCCCATGATCATTTCTGGTTGCCTTTACATGGATATTCTCTCCTTTCTTCTTTGTCAGTCTAGCTAGCAGTCTCTTTATATTATTAATTTTATTCAAAAAACAAAACCCTGTATTTGCTGACCTTGGGTATGGTTTTTCTCATCTCAACTTTCTTCATCTCAACTCTCTTCTTTTCTTATTTCTTTCCTTCTTCTAGCTTTGGGGTTTGTTTGCTCTTGGTTCTCTAGCTCCTTTAGTTGTGATGTTAGGTTTATAACTCGAGACTCTTATAACATTTTGATGTGGGTGATTAGTTATATAAACCTCCCTCTGAACACTGCTTTACCCACATCCCAAAGATTCTGGTCTATTGATTCTTTCTCATTAGTTTCAAATAATTTCTTGATTTCTGCCTTAATTCATTCAGGAACAGGTGGTTTGATTTCTATGTAATTGTATGGTTTGGAAGATTTTCATAGTATTGCTTTCCATTTTTTTTTGCACTGTGCTATGAGAGTGTCCTTGGTATGATTTTGTTTTTTGGGTTTTTGTTGTTACTGTTCTTTTACTCTGCTGAGAATTGTTCCGTATGACTATGTGATTGAGTTTAGAGTATGTGTCATGTGTTAATGAGAAGAATGTATGTTATTTTTGTGGGGGTGGAGAATTCTGTAGATGTATGTTAGGTCCCTGTACTCAAGTGTTGAGTTCACTTCTTAAATATCTTTAATTTTCTGCCTCAATTATATGCATAATACTGTCAGTGAGGTGTTGAAGTCTTTCTCTTTTGCTTTGTGGAATTCAAAGTACCTTCATAGGTCTCTAAGAACTAGCTTTATGAATCTAGGTGCTCCTACTTTGGGTTTGTATATATTTCGTATAGTTAGGTCTTCATGTTGAATTGAATCCTTTACCATTACGTAGTTCCCTTCTTTGTGTGTTTTTTATATTTGTTGGCTTAAAGCATGTTTTGTCTAAAATTAGAATACAAAGCCTTGTTTTAGTCTTTGTGTTTGGCAGAATTTTCTTCATTTCACTCCACCTTTTTTTTTTTTTTTCGAGCCTGTAGGTGTTATAGCATATGAGTTGGGTATCTTGAATGCAGCATACAAATAGGTCTTGTGTCTTTATCAACTTTGATACACTTCCTTTTAGTTGGGACATTTAGCCTGTTTAAATTCACAGCTAATATTGATATGTGTGGATTTGATCCTGTCATTGTGTTGTTAGCTGGTTATTATTCAGTCTCATTTGTGTAGTTGCTTCAAAATGTCACTGGTTTATGTATTTAAGTGTGTTTTTGTAGTGGCTGGTAATAATCTTTAATTTCTATGTTTAGCACTCCTTTTAAGACCTCTTGTAAGGCAGGTCTGGTGGTAATAAATTCCCTCATCTTGTCTGAAAAGGATTTTAATTTCCTCTTTATTTATGAAGCTTAGTTTGGCTGGATATACAATTATTGGTTGGAAATTATTTTATTTAATAATAATAAATCCCTTCTGGATGCAGGGCTTCTGCTGAAAAGTCTGCTGGTACCCTAATGGGGTTCCCTTTGTAGGTGGCCTGCCCCTTCTCTCTAGTTACCTTTAATAATTTTTATTTATTTTTTACTTTGAATAATCTAATGACTATTTGTCTTGGGAATGGTCATATTGCATAGTATCTCACAGGGGTTCTCGGAATTTCCAGAATTTGAATATTGGCCTCTCTAGGGAGGTTGGGGAATTTTTCATGGGTGGGATCCTGAAATATATTTTCAAGTTGCTCGCTTTCTTCCCATCTTTTTCAGGGAAAGAAAAGAGTCATAGATTTGATTTCTTTACATAATCCCATATTTCTCAGAAGTTCTGTTAGTTTTTAAATTATTATTTTCTTTATTTTTGTCTGACTCAGTTAGTTCAGAGAACCAGTCTCTGAGGTCTGAGAGTCTTTCCTCTCCTTCGTTTATTCTGCTGTTAATATTTGCAGTTGCACTATGAATCTCTTGTAGTGTGTTTTTCAGCTCTATCAGATCAGTTTGATCTTTCAGATAGTGGCCATTTTATATCTCAGCTCCTGCATTATTTTATTGTAATCCTTAGATTTCTTGTATTGGGGTTTGGCTTTCTCCTGAATGTCAATAATCTTCATTCCTAACCATATTCTGAATTCTATTTCTGTCATTTCAGCCACTTCAGACTAAATAAGAAGCTCTGCTGAGAAACTAGTGTGGTTGTTTGACAGAAAGAAGACACTCTGGCTTTTTTATTTTTAGACTTCTTGTGCTGGTTCTTTCTCATCTCTGTGGGCTGATGTTCCTTTAACTGTGATGTAATTTGTGTACAGCCAGTAGGTTTCTTTTGTTGATGTTTTCAGAGGGCTGAGGCTCTTTGCAGGGTCTTTATTTCTGGTTAAATTTTTGGTTTTTGTTTCACAGGGGGCAAAGTACTTTTGGAGTTGAAGTTTAGGCTATGATCCAGTAGATGGTAATTAACTGTAATGGCCAGTAGGTAGGTTTTGGTCAGTTATGTGGCTCTTCTGTATTTCCTCATGGTTTTAGCCATGCTCCCTCTCAGTGCTCTGAAAGTGTAGGCTCCTCTCTCACTTGAGTCCTGCCTTCAAATTTTGGCTTGTAACTTTTAGGCTACACACTGCAGTTCTAGGGCTAGCTGAGGCTTTATGTTGCTTCCCCCATTTGGAGGCAGCAGTGGAAGAAGCCTTAGGAGTGGTTGGGCAGAGGGCCTTTCACTTGTCTCTTGAGGCTCTACCTCAGAGAGATGCAGAGCTGCTAGCAGTCAGTGCAATCATCCAGGATTCGGAAGCTGTGCTATGGTTCTAAGCCAGGGGGGCTCTGCCTTGTAATAAACTGAGGGAGCAGGTGGGTCATGGGGAAGACACACTGACCTCTTCTCCTTAGGGCATCTGCAGCTTGCCAGAAGTGTGGTTAAAGCACTCAGGGTCTTTGCTCCATTCCCAGTTTGCAGAAGCAAGGGCAATGCCACAGCAGTGGCAATGGCAGAACCTCTGCCTTTTACTTATTGTATTAGGACTATCGTATTGAAGTCGTTATTGATATATTTGCATTTATTACTCATGTTTGAACACCTTTTTTATTGCATGAGATTTCTTTCTGTATTCTTTTTGTTGTAAGATCTTATCTCTTTGTTTAGCAACTCAATTATACCTCTTTAAAATTTTAATAGTTGTTTCAGAGTTTAAAGTATATATTTTTACCAATCCAATTCCATTTTCAAGTAACATTATATTGACTCATGTAAGGTAGGAACCTTATAACATCCATTATGAAGCTGTTGTCACTTATTAATCCATGTGCAATAATCACCCAATATATGTCACAATTACTACTTCAAACAACTGTCTTACAACCAATTAAAATAATAAAAGATTTTATCTTTATATATTTCTTCTCTGATGCTATTTCTTTCTTTATGTAGATCCAAGTTTCTGACTCATAGCCTTCCTCTTTTGCCTGTAGAAAATATCTTAAGATTGCTTGCAGCATAGTTCTTCCGGCAATTTCCTCAATTTTTGTTTGTCTGAAAATGTCTTTATTTTCCTTCACCTTTGAAGAATAATTTCATTAGATATAGAATTCTGGACCGGTATTATTTTCAACATTTTAAATGTTTTACTTCACTTACTATTTATGTTTTCTGATGACAGCATTTTTATATATTTTTCTGTGTATTTTGTTCTCTCTCTCTGTCTGTCTGTCTCTGTCTCCATCTCTGTCTCCTGCTTTGTCTCTGTCTCTTTCTATCTCTGGTTCTCTTTCTGGCTCTCACTTTCTCCCTTCCTCCATGCCTTCCTACATACCTTTCCCTCTACCTTCTTTTAACAATTTCTTGCATTTTTATAGCTTAAAAATCATATCCCTAAGTGTAAATTTTTAGGCTATTTTTTCTGGTTGGTGTTCTCTGAGTTTTCTGGATTTATAGTTTTGCACCATAATTAATTTTGGAAAGTTTTCGGCCCTTATTAATTCTGCGTTGGTTTGTTTTTCCATTCAAGATTTCAGTTATGGGTATGTTACAACATTTAAAAATGACCCCAAATTCTTGGATTTTCTATTCTGCCCTTTTTTGAACATTTTATCCTTTATTTGCAAGTTTCTGTTCCAGCATCACCATTGAATGTTTCTCTTGTTGCATCTTCAGGCTCACTGTTATTTTTTTGACTCTGCCGAGTGTACTGATAAGCTCATCAAAAATGTTTTTCGTTTTTTCTTTTTGAAATGGAGTCTCACTGTGTAACCCAGGCTGGAGTGCAGTGGTACAATCTTGGCTCACTGTAACCTCTGCCTCCCAGGTTCAAGCAATTCTTCTGCCTCAGCCTCCTGAGTTGTTGGGATTACAGGTACCCACCACCATGCCTGGCTAATTTTTGTATTTTTGCAGAGACAGGGTTTCACCATGTTGACTAGGTTGGCCTCAAACTCTGGCTCTGAGGTGATCTGCCCACCTTGGCCTCACAAAGTGCTGGGATTACAGGCATGAGCCATCATATCCAGCCTGTGGTTTTTTTTTTTCTCTCTAATATTTTATTTTCTATAGGTTGCAATTACATTACATCTAACATTTTACTTTGGTCTATTTTAGGATTTCTATCATTTTGCTTATATTACCTTTATGTTATTGCATTTTTTTCTATTTTTTTATTACAGTTTTTAAAACATAAATCAGAGTTATGTTTAATCTTTCTGATAATTTTACTATCTGTGTCATATGTGAGTCTGATACTGATGTTTTCTTACTTTCTTCAAAATGTGCATTTTCTTGCCTTTCAGCATGCTTTGTATTTTTTTTTTTTTTTTTTTTTGGCTTAAACCTGGTCATGATATTTCAGGTAAAAGGAACTGAGAGAGGTAAGTTGTTAGTTTGATATTGTATATTAATCTAACTAGATGTTAAATTTTCCTGTATATGTAGTTGCCAGAGGCTTCAAATTTTTCCAGTGGCATTTTTTCTTTTGTCTTCTTTGTTGTATTTGGCTTTCTTAAAATTTTTTTCAGAGAGATTGTGTGTTTTGCTACTCTTTCTGTTGCAATCTTCTATTAGAGCTCTGTTGGTGTAGTGGTAAGGTATGGGGGGGAAGCATTTCACTTATCATATGATTAAATCTCAATCTTTTAGTGGGATATGACCTTCAAAAATGTTATTTTAGCTTTTTCTACTATTAAGCAACACAAGATGCTGGCTGCAGGGAAGGGGTGTAGCATGGGAAAATTTTCCTCCATCAGTATGATAAGAATATTTTTCCTTGCAGAGGAAGATTTTGTTGTAAAGAATGCCCTGAGAGTATTTCAGAATTACTGCTCATTCTCTCCTCTGAAAGAGCCAGAAGGAATCTTTCTCAGATATTTACTATGTGAACCTGGTAAAATTCCAAGAGGTGAAGCTCTATAAAATGTGGGAAACCCCTAAGAGTATGGCCCCCAGGAGTATCTCACTATCAAACTACTCCATATTCAGCTTCTAGGAATTCATAATAATTATCATTTAAGTATTTCTACCAGTTTATAGCTCCAGCAACTTTCTTGAGGTAAGTCTATCTTAGCTGTAATTCTCTGGATTCATCTATCACTCCAGATTTTGGAGGAGAACTTTGCCCTATAAGCTGTTATCTGATGGGTACAAGATCATTCATTTTCAGTTTGTTCAGTGTATTAGTCTGTTCTCAGGCTGCTAATAAAAACGTGCCCAAGACTGGGTAATTCATAAAGCAAAAAGATTTAATTGATTCACAGTTCAGCATGGCTAGGGAGGCCTCACACTCATGGCAGAAGGCAAAGGAAGATCAAAGTCACATCTTACATGTCAGCAGGCAAGAGACTGTGTGCAGGGGATCTCCCCTTTATAAAACCATCAGCTCTCATGAGACTTAGTCACCACCATGAGAACAGCAAGCGAAAACCCTGCCCCCATGATTCAATTACCTCCCACTGGGTCCCTCTCACCATATGTGGGAATTATGGGAGCAACAATTCAAGATGAGATTTGAGTGGGGACACAGCCATACCATATTATTCAGTTTTTCTGCTCTTATAAGGATGGAAGTGGTGATGGTTTTCAAAGGCCTTATTTGTAAAGACTATTAATAAATCCAGAGGTCCCATGTTTGACCTTATGTATGTATCTATATATCTGGCAAAGTGCCTTATGTATATAAGTTGATAGTAAAAGTTGCTGATGGATCCCTTAACCTGTTGGGAAAAAATATGAGGTATATAGTCAGCAATATAGAAATAGGGTCACAATAAGTTTATGTTTTTTACAGCCATAATACTGAATCATTCACCCTGATATTTTCAACTAAATTTCACTGTTCCAGGTAATAATGGTTTCTGATTATGTCCTTTACTATTGTCTTTACAACTTTAACACAAACCTAGGGTTGAAATCCTTACAATGTTTATTTAATGTTCACCTTTCTTCTTTCCTTAAACATCGTTCAAACTTTCTTACTTGCTACACTATCTCAGATACTTTTTGTACCCATTCACTAACCTCTACAAGTCTCAATCGATATTCTAACCAAAATATAATAAGATTGCTGAGAGTGTGACTCTACAAATAGCTCTTCTATATAATATTAAGTAATATTTACTTATTTATTTATTAATATTTTATCTTTTCAAGTGTAACTATAACATTTACTAAGATATACACTATCATGTATGATTTAACAAGTCACAATACATATATAAGGTTTCAGCCATAGGAAGTATTTTCACAGATCAGTATGGATTTAAAATAGAAATCAATTATATATATATATATATATATATATATATATATATATAGAAAATGTCCAGATGTTTAGAAACAAAATAGCACATCTTTGAATAATACATGAGCCAAAGAATAAATCATAAAAGTAAGTAGAAAACTATTTTGAACAAAATAAAATGAAAACAGAAATTATTAAATTCGATTGGAAACAGCTGAAACAAGGCTTAGAGAAAAAATTGTGGCAATAAACACTATTATTAGTAAAGAAGAAAGGTTTCATATCAATGAACTCAGCTCCAACCTTAATACTCATAAAAATAAAACAAATTAAATCCAACATAAGCAAAAGAAAAGAAATAAAAAACACAAGAGCAGAAATTAATGAGATATTAAATAGAAAAGCAATAAGGAAACTCAAAAAATCAAAAGCCAATTCTTTAAGGAGATGAATCATATTGTTCAGAAAAATAAATTAGGAGAGAGAGAGAGAAAGAGCAAATAACCAATGTCAAGAATAAGAGAAGAGACATAAGTCTATAATGGTATAGACATTAAAAGTCCAATTAGGAGCTGGCCAAGATGACTAACTAATAAGTAGTTAGTATATACCTCTCTCATGGGGAGAAATAGAAGGAACAAGTAAATACATCACCATCAACTGAAACATCCAGGTACACATACTGGGATTTATCAAGAAAACAACTCAACCCACAAAGAATGGAAAAAAGCAAGGCAGGATGACCACACACCAGGAACAACATGGAGTCAGGTTAGACTCCCAAACCTAGGGAAGCAGTGAATGAATGAGCAAACCTCAGTACCCACACTTCTCTCATAGATCTTTGCAACCCTCAGGTGAAGAGATGCCCTCATGAACCCACTCCACCAGGGCCTGCAGTCTGACTTGCATAACTACATGGAATCTCAGTGGAGCAGCCACTCAGGCACATGTGGAACCCTCAGAGCTTTATATATCTGAGCTTCCTGGTCCAAGAAGCTGCACCTTCAGCAAAGCAGAATGTTAGGCCAGTGCACATACCCCTCCTCAGAGGGATGAATCCAGGGGGCAGAAGTGATAGTCTGTAAGCCCCACTTCTATGGCACATTGCTGGATAAGACCCACTAGCTTAGAACTCCAGTCAGCCACTGGTAGCAGTGTTACACCTTCCTGAGATGGAGCTCTCAGAGTAAGGTCAGGCTGCCATCCTTGCTGTTTCATAACCTTAGTTATTGTTTACTTCCACTTTTTAAAATTGTTTTTTACATAAGTCCCTGAATCTGCTTCTTCTCACTATGTAGGACCTCATGACCAAGGTCACCAGGCACCTTCACCAGTGTTTTACAGCTGGCAGTGCTCCTTAGTCTCTGTGAGATGGAGCTTCCCAGGGGAGTGATGAGCCACCATCTTTGCTATCTCACAGCCTTAGCCATTTTACCTTCAGGCTGTACAGAGTCCAAGGCAACTAGGGACTGGAGCTATCCTCCAGCACAGTTCTGCTGCAGCTCTACACATAAGTGGCCAGGCTGCTTTTCCATGTGAGTCTTTTATTTCTTTTCACTGGGTAGGATCTTCTAACTGAAGTCTACAACCAGTCCCACTGGTGTGTTCAGGCTGGCAACACGTCAGTATCTCCCTGATGAACCTCCCAGAGGGAGGGGCAGGCCACCCTACCATCTTTGCTGTTTCACAGGCTTCACTGTTGATACCTGCATGTTCTGGAGAATCCAAAGTAACTAGGGACTAGAGTGGAGCCCAGGAAACTGCAGCAGACCTACGGAAAAGTGGCCACATTGTTTGTTACATGGGTTGCTAATTCATATCTCCTCAATGGGTGGGTCCTCCTGGCGTAGGTCTCCAGCCACACCCTGCTGGGGCTATCAAGCCAGTAGCAGCTCTGAAACTCACTGATATAAAGTTCCCAGTGTAAGGGTGGGTTACTATCTTTGCTTCCTTGCAGCCATTGTCCTTGCTGTTTCCAGGTTCTGGAGGGTCTATGGTGACAGGGGGCTGCTCCAGATCTCCAGAACAGAGTACCCATCTCATAGAAAAGTAGTCAGGTTTTTCTCCATGCAGGCCCCAGTCCATACTTCTCCTCATGGAGCAGGAATGCACAACCTGGGACTCCAGCACAACTACCTACCACCACCTGGCCACTTCAATCAGAGGCAGCCCAACAGTTACAGTAACAGACACTTGTAGAGATAAGTAAGAACAAACACAAGAACTCCAGCAACTCAAATGGCCATAGTGTCATATGTCCTCCAACAACCACAGTAGTTTTCCCTTAACCAGGAAAAATTGGCTAAAATGACATAACTACAATTCAGAATATAGATAGGAACAAAGATCATCAAGATTTAGAAGAATGGTAAAACCCAATCCAAGGAAACTAAGGATTATAATAAAAGAATAAAGGAATTTGCAGATGAAATAGCCAGTATAAAAAGTACCTAACTGATCTGGCGAAGCTGAAAAACACACTACGAGAAGTTCACAATGCAATCACAAGTACTAAAAGCAGAATAGACCAAGCTAAGAATCTCAGAACTTGAAGAGTGGCTTTCTTAAATAAAATAGTCATATAAAAATTTAAAAATGAAAAAAAAGGAATGAATAAAACCTCTGAAAAAGATGAGATTATATAAAGAGGCCAAATCTACAAATTATTGTCATCCCTGAAAGGGATGGAGAGAAAGCAAACAACTTGACAACCATATTTCAGTATATCATCTATAAAAACTTCACCAACCTTGCTAGAGAGGCTAACAGTCATTTTCAGGAAATATCAAGAACCTCTGCAAGATTCTATACAAGAAGATTATTGCCAAAATATATAAACATCAGATTTCCTAAGGTCAAGATGAAAAAAAGTATATTAAAGACTGCTACACAGAAAGGGGACATCATGTACAAAGGGAACCCCATCAGGTTAACTAACAATAGACTTCTCAGCAGAAACCCTACAAGCCAGAGAAGATTTTGGGTCTGTATTTAATATTTGTAAAGAAAAAAAATATTTAAAGCAAAATTCTGTACCCAACAAAATTAAGCTTCCTAACTAAAGGAGAAATAAGATTCCTTTATATAAACAAATACTAAGGGAGTGTTTTCCACCAGATTCGTCTTACAAGAGATCTTGAAAGGAGCACTAAATATAGAAAGAAATAGCCATTAGCAGCCAATACAAAAATGCACTTCAGTACTCAGACCAGAGACACTATAAAGCAACCATAAAATCAAACCAGCATACTAACCAGCTAACGATACAAGGACAGAATCAAATCTCCACATTTAAATACTAACCTTGAATGTAAAGGGGCTAAATGCCCTATTTATAAGTCACACAGTGGCAAGCTAGACGAAAAGAAAGGCCTTGTGGTATACTGTATTCAAGAGACCCATTTCACATGCAATGACACCTGTAGTCCCAAAATTAAAGGGTGGGGGGAAATCTACCAAGCAAATGAAAAAAAAAGCAGGAGTTATAATCATAATTTCAGACAAAACAGACTTTAAACAACAAAGGTAAAAAAATACAAAGAAGGGCCATACTTAATGGTAAGTGGTTACATTCAACAAAAAGACCCAACTATCCTAAATATACAT
The DNA here is from genome assembly GCA_963574635.1 of Cheracebus regulus. Lineage (NCBI taxonomy): Eukaryota > Metazoa > Chordata > Mammalia > Primates > Pitheciidae > Cheracebus > Cheracebus regulus. The sequence continues at coordinate 27,414 of CAUYQU010035870.1, forward strand.
GCACCCAACACAAGAGCACAAGTTTATAAAGCAAGTTCTTAGAGACCTACAAAACAACATAGGCTCCCACACAATAACAGTGGAATACTTAAACACTCCACTGACAGTATCAGACACATCACTGAGGCAAAAATTTAGCAAAGATATTCAGTAACTGAACTCAACATTTCATCAAATAGAGATAAGAGACATCTATGAACTCTCTGGAAAAAAACAGACTATACATTCTTCTCACTGCCACATAGCACACATGTTAAAATTGACCACAATGAGAGAAACAAAAACAATTCTCAGCAAATTAAGAAAAACAAAACAAAATCATACCAAACACACATTTGGAGTACAGGTCAATAGAAATAAAAATTAAGACTAAAACAAATGCTCAAAATCATACAATTACATGAAAATTAAACTACATGTTCCTGAACGACTTTTGGGTAAATAATGAAATTAAGGTAGAAATCAAAAAGTTTCTTGAAACTAACAAGAACAAAGATTCAAAACACCACAGTCTTTGGGACACAGCTAAAGCAGTATTAAGAGGGGGGATTTACAGCACTAAATGCTCACAACAAAAAGTTAGAAATATCTCAATTTAGTGACGTAACATCACAACCACAAGAACTAGAAAATCAAAAGCAAACAGAACCCAAAGCTAACAGAAGACAAAAAATAACCAAACTCAGAGCTAAACTGACAGAGATCAAAACAAACAAAAACAAATTTCAAAAGATCAATGCATTTAGGAATTGCTTTTCTGAAATAAAAATGAAAATAGAATGCTAGCTATACAAATAAAGGAAAAAGAGAGGATTCAAATAAACACAATTAAAAATGGCAAGAGGTATGTTACCATTAACCCCACAGAAACACAAACAACCATCAGAGACTACTCTGAATACCTCTATGCACACAAACTAGAAAACCTAGACAAAAAAGATTAAATTCCTGAACACATACAACCTCTCAAAACTGAACCAGAAAGAAATCTTTCAAACAGACCAATAATGAGCTCTGAAATTGAATCAGTAATAAATAGACTACAAACCAAGAAAAGCCCTATAACAGATACATTCACAGCTTAATTCTACCAGATGTATAAAGAGACCTGGTACTATCTCTACTAAAACTATTCCAACAAACTGAGGAGAAGGGACTCCTTCCCAACTCATTCTATGAGGCCAGCATCATCCTGGTATCAAAACATGGCAGAGACACAACAAAAGAAAACTTCAGGCCAATAACTTTGATGAACACTGATGCAAAAATAATTAACAAAATACTGGCAAACTGAATACAGCAGCACATCAAAAACCTAATCCATCATGATCAAGTAGGCTTTATCCTTGAAATATAATGTTGGTTCAACACACATAAATAAATAAACATGATCCATCATGTAAACAGAACTAAAGACAAAAACCACATGATTATCTAAATGGATGTAGAAAAGGCTTTCAATAAAATTCAACATCACGTAATGTAAAAACTCTCAATGAATAACATACTGAAGGACCATAATATAAAATAGGAGCCATCTATGGCAAATCCACAGCCAACATCATACTGAATGAGTAAAATCTGGAAGGAATCCTCTTGAAAACCATTACAAGACAAGGAAGTCATCTCTCTCCACTCCTATTCAACATAGTATTGGAAGTCCCGGCCAGAGCAATCAGGGAAGAGAAAGAAATAAAAGACATCTAAATAGAAAGTGAGAAAATCAAACTATTTAAGTTTGCAGATAAGATGATTCTATATCTAGAAAACCCCATAGTGTTGGCCCCAAAAGCCTTAAGCTGATGAAAAACTTCAACAAAATTTCAGGATAGGCCTGGTGCGGTGACTCATGCCTGTAATCCCAGCACTTTGGGAGGCCTAGGCAGATGGATCACAAGGTCAAGAGATTGAGACCATCCTGGCCAACATGGTGAAACCCCGTCTCTACTAAAAATACAAAAATTAGCTGGGCATGGTGGAGCGTGCCTGTAGTCACAGCTACTTGGGAGGCTGAGGCAGGAGAATTGCTTGAACCCGGGAGGCAGAGGTTGCAGTGAGCCAAGATTGCACCACTGCATTCCAGTCTGGTGCCTGGCGACAAAGCGAGAGTCTGTCTCAAAAAAAAAAAAAAAAAAAGAAAAAGAAAAGAAAGAAAAATTTCAGGATATAAAATCTACATACAAAAATCACTAGCATTTCAATATAGCAACGACAGCCAAGCTGAGAGGAAATAAGGAAGGCAATCCAACTTACAATAACTGCAAAAGGAATAAAATACCTAGGAATACAGTTAACCAGATAGGTGAAAGATCTCTACAATGAGAATTATAGAACACTGCTCAAAGAAATCAGAGATGACACACAAAAATAGGGAAGATATTCCATGTTCAGGGATAGGAAGACTCAATATCATTAAGAGTGTCATACTACCCAAAGCAATTTTTAGATTCATTGCTAGTTTTATCAAACTATCAATGACATTATTCAAAGAACTAGAAAACATATTCTAAAATTCATATGGAACCAAAAAAAATAAAAGACCCAAATAATCAAGACAATTCTATGTAAAAAGAACAATGCTGGAGGCATTATGTTACCCGACTTCAAACTATACTCTAGGGCTACAGTCATCAGAACAGCATGGTACTGGTGCAAAAATAGACACATAGACCAAGAGAACAGAATAGGGAGCCCAGCACTAAGGCTGCACATCTGCAACCATCTGATGTTTGAAAAAGCTGAAAAAAATAAGCAACGAAGAAATAATTTTCTATTTGATAAATGGTGCTGAGATAAAAGGCTAGATATATGCAGAAGATTGAAACTGGGCCCCTTTCTTACAGCTTACACAAAAATCAACTCAAGAGAGATTAAAAACTTAAATGTAAAACCCAAAACTATAAAAACCCTGGAAGATAACCTAGGCAATACAATCCTGGACATAGGAATGGGCAAAGGTATATAAAGTTTGCTTAATATTTAAAAATTGGTAAATGTAAATCACCACAGTGACAGACTAAAGAAGAAAAACTGCATGAACATATAAAACTATGAATACAAATCATATAGCAAAATCCAACAAACATTCCTAGAACAAGCTCTCAGAAAGTCGTAGGAACTTGACAGAAAGTGCCTCAAACTGGTAAACAGCATCTATATATATTTTTAAAAAGCTCTGCAGTTAATATCATATTTTAAAATGAAATGCTTAATTTAATATGTAAAGTTTGTTAGGCTATGGTGCCTAGGTTTTTGGTCAAACAGCAGTTTGGATGTTGCTATCAAAGTATTTTTATTTTTCAATTTACTTATTATTTATTTATTTTTAAAATGGGGTCTTGCTCTGTTGCTCAAGCTGGAGTGCAGTGGCATGATCTCAGCTCACTGCAACCTCCACCTACTGAGCTCAAGCAATTCCCCCACCTCAGCTTCTCAAGTAGTTGGGACCACAGGTGCGTGCCACCATGATCCACTAATTTTGGTATTTTTTGTAAAGATGGAATTTTGCCATGTGCCCAGGCTGGTCTCAAACTCTTGGAGTCAAGCCATCTGCCCTCTTTGGCCTCCCTGAATGCTGGGATTATAGGTGTGAGCCACTATGCCCTACTGAAAGTATTTAGATATGATTAACATTAAAATCAGCAGACTTTTTAAAAAGCAGATTAGCCTCCATAATATGGGTGGGCCTCATCCAATCAATTGAAGGCCTTAAAAGATAAAAGACTGGTGTCTCTAAAAAGACAGAACTCAACCTCCAGATTGCCTTTGGAATTGATCTACAACATCAGTTCCAGCCAGTATTTTTAACCTGCTGGCTTGCTGTGCAGATTTTTTACTTACCAGCCCCTATAATAGCAGGAGATAATTTTCTAAAATGATTAATCAGTTTCACTCTCTCTCTGTACACACATGCACACAACACACACACACAAAATCTTACACACACATTGTGTTTGTTCTGTGTTCTGTTTTTTCTGGCAAAATCTAATTTAATTAACCAGAAGATAAAAAAAAATTCTAGATAAGAATGCATACTCTCACTAGTTCTATTCAACATTGCACTGGAGTCATGCTATAAGATCAGACTAAACTAAGAAATAAAAGACAAAAAGACTGCAAAGGAAGAAGTAGAACTGTCTTCATTTTCACATAATATGATTTTTTTTTAGTAAATCCTAAAGAATATACACATTAGTATGAAAATGAGTTTAGCAAGTTTGCAGAAAATGTCAAATATACAAAAGTCAATTACATTTCTATGAAGAAGGAGTAAAAAATTAGAAGTTGAAATTTGAAAAACGAAACCAATAACAATGGCACTAAAATCTTAAACACTTAGAGATAAATTTGACAAAAGATATGCAAGACCTATCTCCTGAAAACTGTGAATCATAAAGGAGACATATGAAATAGAGAGGTAAACTATGCTCATGGATTGAAAGATTCAGTGATGTTAAAATGCCACTGTTTCCAAAATTGACCCATAAATTTAATACAATATCAGTCAAAATTTCAGCATGTTTTAGAAAAATTTTAGAGCTGATTATTAAATTTGTATGAAAATTTACGGAACCTAAGCTAGCCAAAATAATTTTACAATGAAAAAAAAAAAGCTGAAGAAATAATATTACCTTATCACAATATAAGATATAAAGGTACATTAATCAAGACAATGTATTACTGGTATGCACTTTGACATATATAAATGGAACAGAATTGTGAGTACTGTACTGGACCCACATGTACATAATCAATTGATTTTCATCAAAGATGCCAAGACTATTCCATGGGGAAATATTAATATTTTCAAAAAATTATGCTCAGAAAATTGGATTGCAACATGAAAAAAATAAATGAACCTCAACCATTACATCACACCATGTACTCAAACTAATTAAAATGACTCATAACTCTATAAAAGCTAACAGTTTAAAATTTCTAGAAGAAAATGAGGAGAAAATTTTAGTCAATTTGCGTTTGTCACAGATTTTTAAAATAAAACACAAAAAACTTTGTCAACTAAAAATATGATTTTAAAATTACATAAAATTCAATAAATAATTTTATAAAAATCAATACATTGAAATTAATCAACATAAAAAACAATTTTTTAATTTAAAAGATACTGTTATAACAATGAAAAGGCAAACCAAATACTGAGAAAAAATTTGCAAAAATGTCCAACACAATACTTGTATCTATGCTGTATAAATATTAGAATATAAACAACCCAACTAAAATGGGCAAACATTTTAGCAGACAGTTTAATTAATACAGACATGAAATAAGCACATGGAAAGATATTCAACATCATTCGTCATTATGGACATGTGAAACAAAAACACCTTGAGATATACCTACACTCTTCTAGAGTATCCAAAATTAAAAAAAAAAAAAAAAACTTAGATAAAGTGTTCAGTAGATATTTAGAGCAAATAGAGCTGTCATACACTGCAGGTGGCAAGGTAAAATGGTACAGCCTCTTTGCAAACAGCTTAAAGGTTTTTAAAAACATTAAACATGAAACTAGTGTATGATTCACAAATTTATCTTCCTGCTAACTACCCAAGAGAAATAAAAACATGTAGCCACAAACTGATTTGTTACCCAAATGCTCATAGCAGTTTTATCTATAATAGTCAAAAACTGGAAAAAACCTAATGCATAGCAACAGGTCAATAAACAAATCATTACATATGCATTAGTATATCACTCAACAATGAATATTAATTAACTGTTGTTATATACAATTGTGAATGGATCTCCACAAGCGGTTATGCTGAATAAAATAAACTACATTAAAAATGGTATATAATACATGATTGTATTTATATAAAAATTCTAAAAACATAAACTAATCGATGGTGACAAAAAGCATGTTTGTCAGTGGTAGCCTGGCAGCCAGATAAGGACAGAGATTGTTAAGAGAGAGGAATAACAAAGGCATGTGAGAAGTATTTTGGTGATGATGAATATATTTATTATCTTGATTGTGTTTATGGTTTCATAAATGTATATTTATATCACATGGCATCAAATTTTGCAATTTAAGTATGTTCTGTTTATTGTATGACAATTTTACCACAACAAACTGTTAAACATGCAAAGAAAAAACATAAACACTTCAATAAAAAAAATAAAATAAATTCAAGAGTTTGCATGTACAATGTGAGCCTGATTTCTTCAGGAATTTGGTGTCATTAAAAAGGGATTGCTCTAGTATTAAAAGGAATTAAGAAAGAGGGTATGCAGGTAAAATATATGGTCTTGAATAAGATCCTGGCTGTAAAGAAGATGTTTTTCTTGCAAAAATTGTTATGTTTAAAAACTGAGGATTAGATGATGATAGAAAATTACTATTAATTTTTAGATATTATAGTGTTTACTCAATACACTTTTAGTTTTAAGAGTTGTACAATTAAGACTCGATGTGAAGATATCTGTGTATATGTTAAAATAATTATTAAGCTGGGCACAGTGGCTCACGCCTGTAATCCCAGCACTTTGGGAGGCAGAGGCAGGCAGATCACGAGGTCAAGAGATAGAGACCATCCTGACCAACATGGTCTCTACTAAAAAATACGAAACTTAGCTGGGTGTGGTGGTGTGCACCTGTAGTTCCAGCTACTCGGGAGGCTGAGGCAAGAGAATTGCTTGAACCCAGGAGGCGGAGCCTGCAGTGAGCCAATATCACGCCACTGCACTCCAGCCTGGCACCTGGCGACAGAGTGAGACTCTGTCTCAAAAAAAAAAGAAAAAGAAATAAGTATTAAAAAATAAAATATGGTAAGAAAAAAATTGGGAAATAGGCTTCTGGTTAGTATTTTAATGGTTAACATTTGATTTTCTAGAATAGATTATAGATATTGAGTTGAAGATATCTATTCTACCATGCAAACAATAAAGATGTTGCATTAGACCCATGAATGGAAAGTGAGGCCTTTAAATGGAGTCTACAGTAAAAGTGATGGAATTATGATGCTCCATTTATATCCTATGGTCTAGCCTGCTATAAGTCAAAAGAAAGACCCAGGTAGTCAATTTTTATGTTAATGTTTTCCTCTAAAAACATAATATATGAGGAAAAGAGGTTTCTATTGAAAACTTCTCTATTCTCTTTCACTCATTTTGGCTGGTATTTTATGCTTGTTATTACAGTCCACGTCATTCTTTCCCTCTAGATTCACACTCTCACATTATAGTTATATCACAAAAAGTCCTGTTCCTCTTACCAGATTCTAGTGGCACTATGAGTGAATGAATTTAGTCATTCACTTATTCAACAAATATTTACTGTATGACAATTACAATGATTTTTAATTTCATACATTACAATTGTTTGTGGAGCTTTTAAGAACTAGAAACTTCTGAGAGTCACAGTTAAAAACGTTCACTCATTAAGGCTAGTGTGGGACCTAGACAACTCTATTTAAATAAATACAAACAAACAAAAAATGTTCACAGATGTTTTTCATTCTCCGCTGTGGTTGGGACTTACTGGCCTAGTATATGACACTCTGTGCTAAGCACTGAAAATAATAACTAGGTATAAGACAGACATATTTCCTGTTCCCATTAAATTCATACATTTAGTCTCTTATTCATGATTCAGTCTTCTGATTTTGGGTACTATCTTAATCTATTCAGAATGCTATAACAAAAAAATAGGCTGGATGTGTTCAAAACAAGACATTTATTTTCCACAGTTCTAGATGCTGGCAAGTCCAAGATTAAGGAATCTGTAGATTACACATTTAGTGAAGACCCACTTCTGGTTCATACACTGCCTTCTTCTCTGAGTCCTCACATGGTAGACAGGGTGAGTGATCTCTCTGGGATCTCTTTTAGAATAACACTAAACCCACTCATGAAGGCTCTACCCCATGACTTAACAACTTACCAAATCCCTCACCTTTTATTACCCTTATATTGGGAAATAGGATTTCAACACATAAACTTTGAAGATGCATTCAGTCTACAGCACTTCACTCCTCGCCCTACCCCCAAATTCATGTCCTTCTCATATGTAAAATACATTTATTTTATCTCAACAGACCCCAAATCTTATTCCATAATTAACTCTAGGTATAAAATCAAAAGTCTCATCTAAATATCATTTAAATAGAAATGGATGACAGTCAATGTATGATTAATCCTGAGACAAATTGTTCTCCAGCTGGAAACCTGTGAAAACAAATAAGTTATGTGCTTCCAAATTACAGTGGTGGGACAGGCTTAGAATACATATTCTAATTTCGGAAGGAAGAAATAGGAAAGAGGAGGCAGTGGACCCCAAGTAAGTCCAAACTACAAGGCAAACTCCTTATCTTAAGGCTTGAGAATAATCCTTGTTAGTTCCACATTCTGCCCTCCAAATCCACTGGGGTAGAGGTTCCACTTTCTGGACCCATTGTGGTAGCAGTCCTGCCCTAAAAGCTCTAGTTAGAAAGGAAAAAAAATTTTTTTGAGAAAATAAGAGATTTTGTTTTGGATATAATTAGGGTCAAAATGTAATATCCAAGCAGATATGACTTGTTGGCCTTTAGTATAGAATGAATGTCTGTGTTGCCCCAGAATTAATATGAATGAGCATGGCTATATTTCAGTAAAATTTTATTAATGAACATAACATCTTCAATTTTATTTGATTTTATGTATAATTAAGTATTCTTTTTGAGAATTTTTGCTTAATCATTTGAAAATATAAATATTATCTTTAGTTTGCTGGCCATATAAAACAAGTGGGGGACTAGATTTTCCTATGTGCCATGGTTTGTCAATCCCTGGCCTAGATGATGAATATTACAGTGTCTACACTAGGGAAAAGATGGAGAGTCAACAGCATATATTAAAATCATTAAGAGGGTAAAATCCAAAAGACTTGCAATTGACAGAATGCTAGAAATATTACAGAGAAACGAAATTGCAAGAACTCCTAGTTTCTGTCTTGGGGAACTAAATAGACAGTTTTACCATTCACTTACCAAGAAATACAACAGAATGAGCAGGTTTTCAAGAATGTTATAACTTACATTAGGTGTTTTGAGATTGAGTTCTCTCTCTCCAATTATATTCTCATAGATTTTTATTTAAATTTCTTTCATTCATTCTCCTAGCTAACCATGTAAACTTTAATTGTTAAGGTCAGACTTAAGGTTTCAGCTTCTCCAGAAAACCTTTTCTTATTTATATTGCCAACACTGACTTCTTAAGATAAAAAAATAACATAGTAGCAATATTACTGGCTTTAGTATTAAAGAACCTGTCTTTGACTAGGGAGTTTGCCATTTATTGCTGTGTAATACTAAGCAAGTTATTTAATCTTTTTGAGCATTAGTTGTCTCATCTGCAATAAGATGTACTAATAATAACCTATAACTATTTCTTAAAAGGTTCACAGGACTCAAAGCAAAATTGCAGCAGAGAAAGCTCCACCAGTCACCCTCCCACATCACCACAAGGACACCAATTTGACAAGTATATACACAGAAAAAAATCTTTCATCGAAACAACCAACACCAAAAGGTGAGTACTCACAGTACCTGGTTTCATCTTCCTATCACTAAAAGAGACACTGAAGAGATAGAGAAAACTGTCTTGAATAGCTGATGCCACCCCTCCCCCACACCAAGCAGTTGCAAAGAGGGTCTCTGGGTGCTGGGAAAGTGAGAACAGAGCAATTGTGATTCAGTGAACTCAGTGCTGCCCCATTAGAGTGGAAGAAAAATCAGACCAATGTCAGCTAATCCCACTCACGAAGGGAGCATTTAAACCAACCCCAGCCAGAGGGGAATCTCCCATCTCAGTAGTCTGAAATTGTGTTCGCACAAATCTTACCACCATTGGATAGAGTGCTCTGTGTCTCTAAATGAACTTGAAAGACAGTGTAGGCCATAAGAACTGCAATTCTTAGGTGAGTTCTGGTGCTGATATAGGCGGAGCGACAGTGTACTATGGGAGCACACACCCTAATGAGACACCAGCTGCAATGGCTATGGGCGTGCTGGCATCACCACCACCCTAACCTCAGGCTGCACAGCTCGCAGCTCCAAAAGAAACCCCTTCATTCCACTTAGGGAGAGGATAGAGAAGACTGGGGAGGACATTGTTTTGTATCTTGGATACCAGCTCAGCCACAGCAGGATAAACCAGTGGTCAGAGCTGTGAGGACCGAGTTTCAGGACTTAGCTCACAGACAACATTCCTACACACACCCTGGGCCAGAGGGAACCCACTGCAGTGAAGGAAAAGACCAAGTCCTGGCAGGATTTATCACCTGCTAACTGAAAAACCCATGGGCCATGAATAACCAGCAGCAATATCCAGGTACTATGTCCAGGGATTGGGTGAGCCTTGAACTTGCTGACTTCAGATGAGACTCAGCACATTACCAGCTGTGATGGCTATGGGGTGAAACTCCTTCTGCTTGAGTAAAACAGAAGGAAATGTAAAGGAGACTCTGTCTTGCACCATAGGTAGCAGCAGGGCCACAGTGGGGGAGAGCACCAACTGGGCACTTGGGGTCCCCAAATGCAGGACTTAACTCTTGGATGGCATTTCTGGACCTGTTCTGGGCCAGAGGGTACACCAAAGCCCTGAAGCATGAGACCCAGGCCTGGCAGCATTCATCATAAGCTGATTTAAGAGTCTGTAAGTCTTAAGGGAGTTTCAGCTGTAGTATGGCAGCACTCCTTTTGGCGATGACTATGGAGTGAGGCTCCTTAGTCTTTGAGAGGGGAGAAAAGAGTGGAAAAATATCTGCATCTTATAATTTTGCTGCCAGCTCAGTCACAGTACAATAGAACACCACGTAGATTTCTAAGGTTTTTGACTTTAGTCCCTGACATCCAGATGGCATTTCTAGATGCACAAGGACCCTGGAAGTTCCTGCTGCCTTGAATGGAGGAAAACATGCCTGGCTGGCTTTGACACCTGATTGTAGAGCCCCAGGGCCTTGGGTGAACATAGGCAGTAGCCAGGGAGTGGTACCACAGGACTTAGTTGAGACCCCTTGCTGTGCCAGCTTCAGGTCTGACCCAGCACAGTCATAGTGGTGGTGGCAACATGGGTACTTGCACCATGCCACCCCCACCTTCAGGCAGCTCAGAACCGAGAGAGAGATTCCTGTTTGTTTTGGAGAAAGAAAGGGAAGAGAAGAAAAATCTGCCTGGTAATCCAGAGAATTCTCTTGTACCCCTCTTCAAGACCATCAGGGTGCTATCTCCATGGGTCTGTAAGAACCACATTGTAAGAATCACTGTACCTACCGTCTCAAAAATACGTGAAGCTTAGATCAAACCCACCAAGTCCTTTCAAAGATCTGGAAAGCCTTTCCAAGAAGGATAGTGACAAATAAGCACTGACAGTGAAGTTTACAATAAATATTTAAATTCTTCAACACCCAGGTACTGAAGAATATCTGCCAGCATCAATACCAACCATGAAAACATGACCTCACCAAATGAACTAAATAAGGCACTGGTAATCAGTCCTGGAGAAACAGAAGCAGGCTGCCTTCAGGCAGATAATTCTGTGTCAGCAGCCTTTTCTTACTTACCAGAAGAGAATGGCATGGTATATCGAAAAAGCTGAAAGAAAATAAAAATATTTTACCCTAGAATGGTATATCAGGTGAAAATATCCTTAAAACATGAAGGGGAAATAAAGACATTCCCAGACAAACAAAAGCTGAGAAATTTCATCAACATCAGACCTGTCCTACAAAAAATGCTGAAGAGAGAAGAAAAGGATATTAGAAAGCATTAGTAATATCCTGAAGGTACAAAGCTCATTGGTTATAGTAAGTACACGGAAAACACAGAATATTATAACAGTGTTACTGTGGTGTGCAAAGTACTCTTATCCTAAGTAGAAAGACTAAATAATGAATCAATCAAAAATAATAACTACAACAACTTTTCAAGACATAGTGAGTACAATAAGATACAAATAGAAAAATAAATGATTAAAGGTGGGAACACAAACTTTAGGGGTAGAGTTTTTATTAGTTTCCTTTCCGTTGGTTTGTTTATGCAAACAGTATTATCAGGTTAAAATAATCAGTTATAAGATAGTATTTACAAACCTCATGGTAACCTGAAACCAAAAACCATACAATGAAGGACCAAAAATTAAAAAGCATACAACTAAGTCACCTCACCAGAGAAGATTGCCTTCACTAAAAAAAGACAGAAAGAAAAGGAAGAGAAGACCACGAATCAATCAGAAAACAATAACAAAATTGAAAGAGTATAAGTCCTTATCATTAGTAACATTGAATGAACTAAACTTTTAGTGAAAGCCAGAAAAAGTCATTAAGGTGTTTATTTTCCTCCTTTACTTTTATTCTTAAACTTTTCCCCTCATGGACTCTCATTTGCACCCTCAGTTTTACCTTATCCTCTTCTTGGGATTGTAAATTCCCATGATGATTTACTAAACTTATTTCTACATGAGCCAGATGAAACACTGCAAATAATTGCAAACCACTGCAAAATTCTGAACTGGAGAACATTAATTCCACTGGAAGCTGGACTACATCCACACTGGACTGCTATTTAATTTCAACTAAGTATTTCTTGGTTCTCAGAAATCCTTCATCTTTTTCCTTATCTCATGTTGACTTCCTATCATATTCCTCACAGCTGTTGTTCAAACCTCTTTACTCTCTTCCCAGGTCACTAGAAGGGGCAGATATTGCTGCTTACTTAATTATATGGAATCTACCCCAAGTGTTGGGGCTCAGAAACCAGTCCATTACCTCAAAATACAGCATGTTGACATGGTAAACTGAGGAAGCCTCAAGATCTCTCTGATCATCCCCCCTGCCCACAATCACAGTCACTCAATTCCCTGTCTTTTCCAAAGCACAGGATAAAGTTTTTATCTCTGATGTTCCCCTGTCTGTCTAAAGCCTGGATCTGCTAAAGAAGAAAACAATTACCTGGAAGCCCTTCCCTGAGTTTTCTTTAACTGAACTCATATTGCAGGAAGAAAGAATTCATAACTGAACTCAGACTTCAGGAAGTCTGTTAACACACTTGGACAGACTTATGTCACAACCATTGTCTGCTTTGCAGACCCAAGAGATTTTGTCTCAGACTACTGTTCTTCAAGCTCAATGAATTCCCTTAAAATTTATATACTATACCACGTTAAAATCATCCAGACTCTCCCATCTCTTTTTGATCTAATGAGAAGGGTATACAATTACCTTTACTTCATTTTATTTGTGGTGGGTTAATCACTGTGATATTTCCCCTCATACGTGTTAATAAATCTATATAGCATTTCCCCTATTAAGCTAACTTTCGTGAGTTGATTCTCCAGCAAACATTTGCAGGATGAAAAGGAAGTCTTCTCTCGGTACCCACAAGAGCAATCTCTTTCATTTTCTCGCTTTAATTCAAAACCTTCCTTTATGTTAATTCATTTTTAAAATTCTTCCTCTCAAATTCAAAGCAGGAGGAGTTCTGCCATTCTAAGACTTTTATCTTTATCTATTAACGGAAACATATTCATTTCTGTTCCCTTTAGAATCATATCTATCAGCTAGTTATCACCCTTTTTCTGGCATTTTTGATTCTCTGTTTATAACTGCTTTTCTTTTTGCCTAAAAGCATACTGAAATTTCCTGATCCTTAAGCAAAGATTTTTTTTTTGTCTGAACTTTCCTAACAATCTGAATTACCATTCTGTTTTTCCATTAAACAAAACGTGTAAGACATCCATCAGAAGAAATAGACTTAGCCCATATTTTTTAAATCATCCTAATCCATTCAGGCTTGGGTCTAATATTGGCAAACCAAAAATAATGAAGAAGAGCTGAATGCTTTTTAAAAAATAGCAAGGCCTGGGAGAGATCCAAGATGGCCGATTAGCAACAGCTCAGGAATGTAGCTCCCAGTGAAAGCGCAGAGAACGAGCGGACACCGCACTTTCCGAGGAATTTTTGTTGCCCACAGACTGGGAGATTCCCGGCAGAGGAGCCACACGGGTCGCCAGCGCGACTCTTTTGGCTGGCGCAGCTGTTCTGCCGGTGCCCCAGCGCGGCGCTTCCCAGTGCGGAGTATACGGGATGGACCGCCTGGTCCCATCCCCACAAGGAAAACAGCAATTGGAAGCGCTGAGGACTGAGAGTTTCACAGCAAGCGCAGCAAACCCGGGAAGGTCCGGCCCTGTGGGGAAGGGGCGTCCGCCAAAGGAAAACTAAGAAGCAAAAAAACTCCATCACCGGGCGGAGAGAGATCCAAGATGGCCACGTAGCAGCAGCTCAGGATTGCAGCTCTCAGTGAAAGCGCAGAGAGGGAGTGGACGCCGCAATTGCAGACGAATTTTTGATGCCCCCAGACTGGGAGATTCCTGGCGAAGGAGCCACACGGGTCGCCAGAGCGACTCTTGGCCAGCGCGGCGCTTCTCGGTGCGGAGTGTACGGGACTGGATGCCCTTTTAGTCGGGCTCCGCTGGTCCCATCCCCACAAGGAGAACAGCAATTGGAAGCGCTGAGGACTGAGAGCAAGCACGGCTGAACCCAGGAAGGCCCAGCTCTGTGGGGAAGGGGCGCCCCCCGAAGGAAAACTAAGAAACAGAAAAAACTTCATCACCAACAAGCCGGATGTCCACTCAGAGACCCAATCTGAAAGTCGGTAATTACAAAGGCAACAGGTGGATAAATCCACAAAAATGGGAAGAAACCAGTGCAAAAAGTCTGAGAACACCCGAAATCAGAATGCCTCTCCTCCTACCAGGGATCGCAGCTCCTCATCAGCAAGAGAACAAGGCTTGACGGAGGATGAGTGTGATGAACTCACAGAATCAGGCTTCAGAAGGTGGATAATAGGAAACTTCTGTGAGCTAAAAGAACATGTTCTAACCCAATGCAAAGAAACTAAGAA
>CAUYQU010035875.1:0-44652 GCA_963574635.1 Cheracebus regulus
GCGACCTATGGGGCTCCTCTGCTGGGAATGTCCTGGTCCGTGGGCAGCGAAAATTTATCGGTAAGTGTGGCGTCCACTGACTCTTTCCGCTTTTACTGGGAGCTGCAATCCTGAGCTGCTAGTGATCGGCCATCTTGGATCTCTCTCCTGTTCTACTTTTTTAAGTTCCAGGTACAAGTACAGGTTTGTTACATAGGTAAACGTGTGCCATGGTGGTTTGCTGCACCTATTAAACCATCACCTAGGTATCAAGCCCAGCACGCATTAGCTCTTTTCCCTAAGCCTCTCCCCGTCTCTATCCTCCCCCAGTGGATCCTAATGTGTATTGTTCCCCTCCCAGTGTACATGTGTTCTCATTGTTTAGTCCCCACTTACAAGTGAGAACATGCAGTGTTTGGTTTTCTGTTCTTGCAGTAGTTTTCTAGGAATAATGGCTTTCCGCTTCATCCATATCCCTGCAAAGGACACGATCTCATTCCTTTTTATGGCTGCATAGTATTCCAAGGTGCATATGTATCACATTTTCTTTATCCAGTCTATTATTGATGGGCATTTGTATAGATTCCATGTCTTTGCTATTGTATATAGTGCTGCATGTATCTTTATAATGGAATGACTTATATTCCTTTAGATATATACCCAGTAATGGAATTGCTGGATCAAAATTTGCTCCAATTTTTGCTTTATTATCAAAATTACAATGTTTTCTAAGCATCACAAATAATATATAAGAACATTTCTAAATATGGAAGAATATTTGGTGTTTACCTCATCTGCATGAATCTCATAAGAATTAAGAAAAACAACCAGAAACTCAGGAGCCTTAGAGTGGGGTTTAAAAATGGGAGTGTTTACTTTGAGAATCCCCTTATTAAGACTTACTTCAACAATGCACTGCTTTCTGGTTATATTAGCACAGGTTTCTGCCTCCTATATTATTTTCCTTATGAAACATTTCATTTACTTCCAGGACAATGGTTGGATTCTGCTTCCTTAGTAGTCAATCTCGATGAATCTGTTCCACATACTACCTTCCAGATTAATTTACTTTTTCTTCTCCAGAACACAGGTAATAACATATCTGATTTCAGTCTTTGCTAATTTATTCCATTTTAATTTGCCATATTCCAACCCATGAGAAGGGATAATCAATATTCTTTTACCTTAAGATATTTTTTAAATTGTCAACAAGCCCAATAGAGAATGACCTTCAAAAAGACTTATATCTTATGGAGACCAGAATTTAAGAAGGAAGACAATGCAAATTTCCCAGGTTCAGTTAGCTCATCAGGTTATATAGAAAGAAAACTAATGACTGAGTTATCATTAGGGCCAGCAAGGACCTCTTTAGGAAACATATGTTGCAATTTTAGAAACCAAATATGATAAAAAAAAAATTTCTTTCTCATTTCATCAGCATAATGGTCCTTTGGCAATTAAAACTTCAAGATGTCATCATTATTTTAAAAATATGGTTGGTTAATTCAGTCAAACAGCAATTTAATTCAATGACAAATTCAGCTGAATTATTTTCCATTGTATAAATAACATAGCTGGCTGTTTGACATAACTTTTCACTTTTCAACTGGAAATACAAGCATCATATATGGATATAAAGTTGGAATAGAATGAGCTGATGATTACTTTTTGATGATTATGAACATTTCATTCTTTCCACTGAAATTCACTAAAAGAAAAGTCTTACATGTATCTGCTATCACATACCTGACACTTTAACACTACAGAAAACATCCATATTTTCTGTATCTCAAATTACATTATTTCTGCTGAGAATGCACTTTCTGGTCTACACAGAATCTTTCCGTAATAGTTTATATTGTTTTATATATTCTTCTCTTCTACTCATTTATTCTTCCATTTTTACTGCTTTTTTTCCCTCTGTTTTACATTTTCAGTGTTTAGAAAAACCAAATAGAAAAATCACAAAGCTTACCATTTCCACCAAGGATAAATATAAGAACATCCCAGCAGTGACTGTGAAGATCCATTCTTGAACACACGGATCAGCTGACACAGAAAGGCCAATGTATAACCCTATGAAGGCAGTCAGAGCGCTTATAAAATTCATCAGGATGGCAGTCTTAATAGAAAGTCCAGAGCTTAAAAGCACAGCAAAGTCTCCTGCAGTTTAAGGGGACAGGAAAATATAATTATCATTTAACAGAAGATGCCTTTGCTAAAGTAACGTGCAATTGGCTATTTTGAATGTCAGCAACTGGAACCAATTTTATAGGCAGAGTTGAGTGATCAGTAAATAAAATGCTTTCCTGTATTTCTCTAGGATTCATAGCCGCTTCACTGTACTATTAGGAAGTTGCATTTCAAGAGTTCTATTCCTTTGGCTGCTCCTAAAGATTGTATATACAGAGAGGTCTGTGACACATTCTTGAGTTCTTGATATCCTGTGACATTTCCAACTTAGATAAATGCAAAATAGTCATTTGCTGTCCCAGGGTTTCTAAATCTTTGGGCCTGGAAATTTGCCAGGTGAAATCATGACACTATATGGAATTTTATTTACTTAAGCAGGAACTGATGTGGGGAGAGAAAACTACCTAATAAGAGATTTTTAAAGCATTGCAAAGTTGGTTAGGGAAACAAATTTTTTCCCTTTAGAAAATGATGATAGGAGAACGATCTCATTCTCTCCATGCCTTCCCTTCAAGAGAAGATTGACCTGTTAGTAAATCTGAGAGCATCTATTTCTTAGTTTGGGGGATTGAGACTACAATTCAATAAAAAGACAGCTTGGGGACCCAGTTTCCTAATTCTGTTGCATAATTGGTCCCACGAACAGGGCTTGAAACATCTCTGCTGGTCTGCTGCAGACTGTCACACCGCCCTGTGGTTTTGGGTGGAGGATTGAGAACTACATCACTGTCATAGTAGCAAAACGTAGGACCATAGGTAGGGGATGGCTTCTAGACCAGATGCGCTCAGGAAGGACCTTGGAAAAACTGCTCCAAGAAGGATACATCAATAACGAGTCAATGTCAGAACTTTAAGCAACAGACTCCAAGTTCAAGAGGGCAAGAGCTTCCTAGGGACAATGTAGGAGTAAAATCATGAAGCAGAGAGACTGCAAAGAGCCCTCTCCCTCGGGAGCCTGTGCCAGACCAGCCTCTACTAGTTCTGGATCTGTTTCAGAAATGTCTGTTCTAAACCATCTTGTGCCCTGGGAGGCAAACCACAGGGCTATATTGTCCTAAGTTATTTGTGGGATCCAAAAATCAAAACAATTGAATTCATGGAGTGAGGGAATAGAACAGTCACGAGAGGCTAGGAAGGGTAATGGGGTGGGGAGGAGGGGAGATGGAGATGGTTAATCATCAAACAAAAAAACAGAAATAATGAATAGTACCTAGTATTTGATAGCACAACAGGGTAACTATAGTCAATAATAATTTAATTTGTACATTTAAAAATAACTAAAAGTATAATTGGATTGTTTGTCACACAAACAATAAATGCTTGAGAGGATGGGTACCCAGTTTTGCATAATGATTCCTATGCATTGCATACCTGGATCAAAACATCTCATGTACTCCATTAATAAATACACCCACTATGTACCCACACAAATTAAAAGAAAAAAAGTTACTGGGCATCTAAAATTATGCAGAAAAAGAGACTTATGAGCATCTGCCACCACACACCTGTCATTTCAATGGCTTTAAACATTTTGTATAAGTCAGATTGATGAGACCATGGTTTGTTTTTTGGTTTTTATTTTTGAGATGGAGTGTTGCTCTGTTGCCCAGGCTGGAGTACAATGGCACAATCTCAGCTCACTGCAACTGCTGCCTGCTGGGTTCAAGCGATTCTCCTGCCTCAGCCTCCCAAGGAGCTGGGATTACAGGTATGGGCCACCACAGCCGGCTAATTTTTTGTTTTTAGTAGAGACAGGTTTACCATGTTGGTCAGGCTGGTCTTGAACTCCTGTCCTCAGATGATCCACCTGCCTTGGCCTCCCAGAGTGCTGGGATTACAAGTGTGAGCCACCATGCCTGGCCGGTTTTAATTTAAATATGATTTTATCTTACTGGCCCATTTGCTGACATGATGGGTAAAGTTCCCCTCCTAATATTTTTCTCATATTTAATATGCAGATTTTAAAGTTCTTGTCAAAACTCTTCAAAATATTTCTCTGAATGACTCTCTCCCTTATGGAATTCTCTGGAATCCGAACAGAATCATTCCTGGCCCTGGGGAACATCATAAAGGAGTTTAACTGGATTTTATTCCAAGGTATAGGAGTTATTTTTCTAGTTCTCCTCTCCTTATGTTTAAATAAATTATCAAAGGAAAGTATTCATCTTTCAATCATAGGTTAGAAAAAAAATCCTCATAAACCATAGCTGGAAAGATTTTTCTCAACAAGCTGGAAACAGTGATTCTATGGTTTAACTTACCCATTTCATGTGGAATTTCATGACACAAGATAGCAATCGTGGTGGTCACTCCTGACTCGGACGATGATGAGAATGCTGCTCCTATAGCTAAGCCATCTGCAAAATTATGCAGGCTGTCCCCAACCAGAATCATGATTGCTAACAAGCTAATGGCTTTACCTGAAGTGCCAAATAAGCATAGAAGAAGCATTAACAGAACTCTGCGTATTTCACAAAATCCTTCAAAACCAACCAACTTCCCCACCTACACTTGACATTCTTGTATTCCATCTAATTAAATAACATCACTTTGTTTCAGCAAAAGTCAGGACTAGGGATTCAAATGTGATAACTCACACACTTAACATATGGTCACTGTTTTACTAACTGGTCTAATGAGACAAATTACATGCCGGTATTCATTATTTTAATATCTTATGGAGTTATGCCAAAAGAAGAAAATGAAAAACATGTTATCATCTCCCAAAATACCACTGATGACCTTCCTGTAGGTCTTTTGTAATGCATTTTAAAATAATTTAAGAACCTTGCAAGAGACTAAATGTTTGTGCTCCCCCCGCACCAAAATTCTTATGTTCAAACTTATTCCCCTAGGGTGGTGATATGAGGAGCTAGTGCCTTTGGGATGAAATTAACAGCCTTATAAAAGATGCCGGAGAGCTCCCTTGCCCCTTCTTGCTGTCGGAAGGTGCCATCTATAACCAGAAAGTCTTGCACCTTGATCCTGGACTTCCAGGCTCCAAGACCACAAGAAAGACATTTTTGTTGTTTATAAGCCATCCAGCCTATGGTAGTTTGTTGTAGCAGACCGAGCAGGCCAAGACAAATCTCCCAGTAGAAGGTCATTAAAACGGAATCCATTTCCCAAAGCTGTTATTTGAGTCAGACTGTTCTGTTTCAATATATGGCAATGTACTTTCTGCCACTGTGTGATTGTTTTCTTTCTCTTTCTGATGAGTGCTAATGACTTCCCTGAAATGCCCCAGTCACTCCCTGCTGTGACTTCAACAGAACCACGACCAACATTTCCAGCCCCAAAGTCAGCTTTGGAATAATTACTCTATGTTTTCATCTTTCTGCAAGGTAACTTTCAGTACCAGGCCAGTTAGATGTTGAACAAAATAAAGAAAAGCTTCCATCTTCATGGAATTCTATTGCATAATGTATAGTATCTGGTCAAGAGAGAGCCAATGAAACGATTTTGATCATAATTGAGTTCAGCTTTTTAATGGACAGAATTTCTTTTCTGAAAATTCTAAATTGCATCTTAGTATAACTCAATTGTAGAGTTGAATGACTCACAAACATGGAAAGTATTTTGAGCACTGTACTTATTTGGGAGTAATCTGCCTACGTAGACCATTTGATAAGAACAGTCATTAATCAATTGTCCTAGGTCATAGTCTAAAATTTCATTATTAAGTTCCATATATATTGTGTGACAGATTTAAGTAGTACTTAGTGTTAGAACTGAATGAATGCATAATTCTTTTTTTTCTTTCTTTTTTTTTTTTTGAGATGGAGTTATGCTCTGTTGACCAGGCTAGAGTGTAGTGGCATGATCTTGGCTCACTGCAATCTCCACCTCCCAGGTTCAAGTAATTCGGTCTCAGCCTCCAGAGCTGTTGCAACTACAGGCACATGCCACCATGCCTGGCTAATTTTTTTGTATTTTTAGTAGAGTCAGGTTTCACCATATCGGTCAGGCTAGTCTAGAACTCCTGACCTCAGGTAATTCACCTGCCTTGGCCTCCCAAAGTGCTGGGATTACAGGCATAAGCCACAGCACCTGGCCAATTCCCTTTTTTTTTTTTTTTTTTTTGAGACAGAGTCTTGCTCTGTTGCCCAGCCTGGAATGTAGTGGCATGATCTCAGCTCACTGCAGCCTCCACCTCCCAGGTTCAAACAATTCTCCTGCCTCAGCCTCCCAAGTAGCTGGGATTACAGGTGTACACCACCATGCCTGGCTAATTTTTTTGCATTTTTAGTAAAGGTGGTTTTCACCATGTTGGCCAGGCTGGTCTCAAACCCCCGACCTCAAGTGATCCACCCGCCTCGGCCTCCCAAAGTGCTGGGATTATAGGTGTGAGCCCCCGTGCCCGGCCTGAACATATAATTCTAATCATTGTGCCCAATAAAAACAGAAAGAGGATACTTCCTGGTTTCTAACTGTTACATGGCCTAAGACTACAAGGGAGATTGCGTTATAATGTGGTTTGCTATCTTATTTGGGGAATATGATTTGATTCATGTCATATCCCACACCATGAAATAAATAACTTCAGTAAATAGCAGATATAGCCTGGATTACCATCTAGGAGATAGCTCTATTCACTGTGTTCCAAAGATGGCCTGTGCATTTCACTTCTAAAATCATGAGCATTTAGAAATATCACTGTAGGACTAACTTACATCCTTCTTGTGGTTTACTAATTTATTTTAGTCTTTGCTAAAAAGGGAAAGATTTCAGGCAACAGCCATACACAGAATAAATACTGAATTATTAAATTCAGGGAGTTCTTATTGACATTGCCTGGAAACTCTCAGAGTCCAGTAATGCTCCCAGATCATTTAACTGTTCCTGTCAATTTGCAGAGATAAAGCTCTTCTTTGTGAAAAGAAATTTTAAGAAAACTTCAAGTGATATATTTGACATCACTGCAACATGCAAATAAACTTGTAATTTCCTACATGTAGTCTTGATATTAATAGCATACATTCCAAAGGAGGATTTTTAGCTAATATTACACTCTACTAGAAACCAGTGTGGTCTATTTTTGCTATTATTTTATTATCTCTAATCATGGGTTTCTAAATATTAGATCGTGGATAGGTAACAAGCCACAGGCAAATAAAAATATTTGCATGTAAGCCATAAAGAACACACTGTGCGTATTTCTTAAAATAATTTAAACATTATTTAGCAGGAGCCTGATACAGGAGACTTGCTTGAACTCAGGAGGTGGAGGTTGCAGTGAGCCGAGATCGTGCCACTGCAGTCCAGCCTGGGCGAGAGAGTGAGACTCCATTTCTCTCTCTCTCTCCCCCTCCCTATATATAAATATATATATATATTTATATTTATATATAGTGGAAGATAAGCATTCACTGATAATTTAATGTACTCATTACAGAACTACCTATAATATTTTACTTTTACTCATGTACTTGGCAGTCATTGAGTTCCATGTTTCTGAACTATCAGAGGTCCTCCATGGTAAAACACAGGGGCTGGAAGTGGTATCACGGTACTCTTTGAAAATTCAAATCAGACTATGGATTGAATTTTTGCATCTTGTCTTTTGAAACACAAGTTGAATTCCACGGATGAGGTAATACAAAACAAGTCATCAAATGTTTGAAGCTTAATTCAGTATGTCCCCAGCAAAGGGGCAGCTGACTAACATAATGTGGATATGTTCACTATTCATTCTGTATGCCAAGCTCAACAGTAAGCAAGCAGGGAGGTAGGAGGCCTACAAAATGTTTGAAGATGACCATCGTTACTCCCTGATCTAAGCATCCTCTTTCAGCTCCTGATTTGACTGCGCATATCCTTCTTCCAAGACCAAAAACAAAGGGGGGAAAAAAAGTCTATTGCAGGTCTGCTGTATGCCCAGCATTCTAAATTTACTCTTGGAACTAAAAGTTCAGAAGGAAAAATATTACTAGCAGAAATATTTTCTGAAAGCAGAAATGGACAAAACATGTCATTACATATCCTGAATCAAATGAATAAATTACATGAGTTAATTTATCTAAAACATTTAGAACAGTAGTTGTTATAACAGTGTTTGTTCTTAGTAGTACTTCTATCCCTGACTACACTGCAAGCTAAGGATAAAGACCATGCTTATTCTAGTCTGCACTGCATAAAACATGTCTGAAACGTGGCAGGTCTTCGCACATTTCTTGAATGAATAAAATAATGTCAGAGAATGCACTGATACATGCATGAATGAATGATCACAAAAAAACTGTTGGTGCATTAGCATTTCTTTAGTTCTCCAGCTCAGGGGCTGACTAGCTATGTAATCTTGAGCAGTGACTGAACCTCTCTAATAACTGATTTCTTCATTTGTATAATTCAGATAATATTTACTCTTACTTCATTAAGTTGTGGGAGAATTGAATGAGATCACTCTTACTTCATTAAGTTGTAGGAGAATTGAATGAATTGATTAGCATAGACCCATGCCTAGCATATAAGACGTGTTTAATACATGGTAGGTATTTCTATTATTTGCTAAGTTATTACAGTAAAATGAGAATAACTAATCATGACTCATAACATTAAAACTGTAAGAAGTTTGTGTCACAAAAGGGTAAAATAAACGAGAAAAATAGACCAAAACTTCCAAAGTAACAGACGAAAACCAAAACAGGCAAAAGAAATGAAACCAAAAACCTTCCAGAATTATTCAGAAACATAAGCACAGATTAATCAAGTGCTATCCTAAATTGATAAATTAAATGCAGAAGAAGGAAAAATCATAGAAAAAAAAATCAACCTTTTTAAATTAAAAATTAAATGATCAAATGAGTTATAGATTAAGATGTGAATAAATGAGATCAGATTTGAACTCCACTAAATGACAGTATAAGACACATTTGTGAGGAATTTTCAGTAGACTGTGATAGAAGATGAAAAACCAATGATATCTTTACACTTCATAGTGAAATAAAAGCCTCAATCACCATACACAAATATGTTTAGGAATGAGCTATGATGAACACACATGTATTCACATTAATTGAAGTTTTTCCTGAAAGGAATTAGTTTAAATCAATTAAGAAAAACTTCATTTTTAAAAGAAGGAGTAAAGTTGAGATGAATATGTAGTAAATTTGAGAGCCGGATAGGAATTAGTTTTTATTACAAATCCTATTGAAAAGTTTTTCATAATAAACTATATACCCGATATGCAATCCATATGGTTTTGACATTTTATTTCAAAACAGACATAACTGTTTTCTATGGCACTTTCTACATGTAAAGTTTAGCTTGGTACTCACATTTTCTGTTGGAGGTTGTCATACTGCCTATAGGCATTTCAGCTGCTTGTGAATCTTCCAGGCTTTGCTATTTTAAATAAAAAAATAACTGATGAAAGATAAGTAATAGCCATCATTTTATTGGAAAATGAAACATCTGGAGAGTTATGGTGATTTTTAAATACGTTTTAATACTCTAGATGTGTATTAGAACCTCTAGGTTTCATAGACACACACGATGGAGAGCCGAAAGTCTGTGGCAAAGCAAGCCTTTTGCACTCTTCATATTTACATGAAAATAGCCCTCTCAGGTAGATCAGAATCTTCCATAGAGAGCTGAAGGCTACTGAGACATCTGTAATTCAGACTCATAAATTATGTAAGGCTTTATGAAATTCAAAAGCTATTAAAAAAATGATTCATGGCCTAACTTGGTACTTCTCCTGTACCGTAGATTGTGGCTTTAGGATTCATCCTCTAATCTGTGAGCAGTTGACATATATTGGATAGAAAAGAAACCCATGCAAACTCAACACCTCATTTCATTCACTGCAGCATAATATTCCGTGTTAACTACTTTGCCAGTCAGTGAAAGAATCTTGCCCATTAAGAAAGTAGATCCACATACTTATAAAAGACGACTATAATAAATTCAAAGGCTTTTTCATTCTTTTACGTGACAGGGAAGTGAGATTTTGAAATTGACTTTATGAGTTAAGATTACTTGATTTTATCTGAGACTGACTCACAGTCCAATTTCTGAAAAGATATTTTCCCGCTTTGTGCCTCTGATTCTATTATTTTAAAAAAACGTTTCATCTGCATATTAAATATGTCCTTTTAAAAGCATATTCATGGAATTCTATCACCCAAAGCTATACAAATTTTGACACAAATGTAATGAGATACATGCATTTTTTGTTTGAGAGAGAAAGTAAATTTTACATATTAGTAAAGTTCTCATATTAGAATAGCAGCAGCTATTCAAAAGACATAATGATAGGCTGTTTTTGGAGAAGGATGGCTGAGAAATAAGGTAGAACTTGTAGGGTACAGAGAGCAGGAAGTAGACCTCTTACTTGAAATTGGGTGGGTATAGAAACAAAAAACAATGTAATCCCTTTACGTTTTATCAAAAACCTAATTAGAATCGCAATCCTTTATAGTTCTGTGAAAAGACCAGATCAGATATTTATTCTAGAATGTCTTGTCTTGTTTTTCAAGAAAAGCTATTTATTGTCACATTATGTAAAGGAATTCAGAGTCAAATATTCAGGACTTCTTATTGATTGGGAAGGAATGTTCTCCTTCCTTATCTTCGAGTTTCTGAGGAAACAAGAAATTACACTCATCAAACATTCCTAAATGTTCATACGACTTCTATTTTGCTTTAGGTCGAAGTCGCAGCTTAAATAACAAGAGGAATTATACATATATTAGTGCGCTGAAGTGTTCAAATAGCTCAAGGCTAAGTTACCTTCAGAGATTTGCTTATATGCATCTTGGGGCTCTGGACACTTCAAAGAGAAGGAATAAAGTCAGCATTAAAGTGATTTTTAAAACTAACCCCACCTGAAGTTATCTTCTTTCAAACCATATTTAGAATATCCAAGCAATTAATGTAATTAAGGCTCTTAAAATCATATTTTAAAGGAAATTTGTGGTGTGTATCTCTGAATTAGCACAAGATCTGAAATCTACTCCCAAACTTTTGTTTTGCTATGTCAATGTCTCAGGAACAGCCTCCTCATTTCTACTGAGGAATGTGTCCTTAAACTGTAAACCCCTTACCCCAAGGCCATGGTTCCAGGAGGCAAGGATCCTAACAATTATATTTTACTTTCATATTTTTCCCATTCCTATACTTGTTATTTTAAGAATTCAAATGGGAGTATTGTTTTGAACATCATTGAACACTGTACTTTGAGAATTAATACAGAAGACAGTATTGTGGAAAATTTAGTAAATGAAGGCGCTTACTACAAAACATCTCATTGGGCAGAATCAGTTCTCTCCTGCACTATGAAATAAACACCCCAGTCCTAGGTGCCCTAAGTAATCCCTTACTCAACATCTGTTTGTATCCACCTAGTCATGGCTAAGGATTACCCAGAATGGAAAACCCAAAGGTCAACTGGTTTATGAAAACTTGTAAACACAAGGATTAAGGACATGTCTATGATGTCAGTCTGATCCATATGTGTTTGAAAACAATCCAGAGAACAATGATTTGAATCTGTAGAGGGTGCTTGCTGCTCTTTAAAACAGATTTCAGGTGCTTGGCAAAGTTTTCTAATCAGTATTTATCATAGTCAAGAAGAGGCAAATCAGGAGTGTGGAATCTATTTGTCTACTCTACTGATTTTCATTTGTTCATTGAGGAATAAAGAAAAGAAGGTAAGGAGATCAGTAGAATGCTTCAGATCAAGAACCTACCAATTGGATAGTTGAAGCAGATTTGCCTCTGCCTGCCTGGTCACTTAATTCAGAGTTCAGTGCAAGATGGTGGGAATGTCCCACGTGTCCATTAACCAATGACAGGCCCTGGTGGATGAGGATGGTTTAAAATTACTGTTGAAGCCAGAAGAACACAGGCATAGTCTTGATCAATGCTGTGGTTCCATTCCATTGCTTAATGGCCAAAATGGTGGATGCCACAAAAGAGAACTGGGATGCTTTAAGAATGGAATGCAACTTCAAAAATGTCTAGTGATGATTAAAGGAGGCTTGAACAGTGGTAGTTTTTATACTTTTTATTTACTAAAAAAAGATATATTTACACAAAATTAAATTTTGAATTCTTTCTGACAGAGATATCACAATGATAATAAAACTACCAAAATTGTACCCTGTGACTCGTAAAATAATGTCTCTGGAAATGTATTCATCAATTAAAGCATTTGCAGTTCCTAAACATACACATTCCTTTTATTTAAGGCAATATTATAAATCTTGGAATTATGTTCTTAAAATTCATTTTAAGTTCCCTGATAAGCCCATAAACAATCTGAATAAACCCTACATTTTTGGATGTTCAGAATTTTTTTTTATTTTTAGAAGGAGTCTCACTCTGTCTCTCAGGCTGGAGAGCAGTGGCGTGACTTTGGCTCACTGCAACCTCCACCTCCCAGATTCAAGCGATTCTCCTGCCTCAGCCTCCTGAGTAGCTGGGATTACAGGTGTGTGCCATCACGCCCAGTAGAGACACGGTTTCACCATGTTGGCCAGGCTGGTCTTGAACTCCTGACCTCAGATGATCCACCCTCCTCGGCCTCCGAAAGTGCTGGGATAACAGGTGTGAGCCACAGCATCTGGCCCAAAATTTCTTTCACTCATTACCACACTGGATTTCTAACTACAGAGTTATGTATAGATTGGTATATTGGCTTTCTAATTTAGTTTTCACAATCCAGACATGTTAATCCATTCGGCATAAGTGGGGATTTGTTATTTGTTTAATGTTTTATGAGATTAGAATTTCTTTAAGGTAAGTTTCTAAACTTTTAGGGTAAGTACCATAATAAAAGTTGGCATTTCTAATTTCCAAATTACCATAGCATCCTAGTTCAAGCCCCAGGCCAAAGAAAAGTCCTGCTTTATTAGAAAACTTTCATAAAAGTTGACTTGTAGTCTATATGAATTCATGACATCTATTTACTGCTGAAAAGTTTCAAATACACAGAAAGTTGAAAGAATTGTACTGTAATATAAATACTCAAATATCCATTTTCTGGATTCTATGGTAATTTTATTAAACCTATTTTTATCATGTATCTATTCATCTATCATCCCCCTATCCATCCATAAATTCATTTTATTTTTTGATGCATAAAACAAAGTTTTGAACAAATTTAGGAACAATAAACAGTAAGTGCTGTTTTGTTTTTGTTTTCGTTTTGTTTTTTGAGATGGAGTCTTGCTCTGTTGCCCAGGCTGGAGTGTAGTGGCATGATCTCGGCTCACTGCAGCCTCTGCCTCCTGGGTTCAAGTGCTTCTCCTGCCTCAGCCTCCCAAGTAGCTGGAATTACAGCCACCACACCCAGCTATTTTTTTTTTTTTTTTTTGTATTTTCAGTAGAGACATGGTTTTACCATATTGGCCCGGCTGGTCTTGAACTCCTGACCTTGTGATCCACCCGTCTCAGCCTCCCAAAATGCTAGGATTACAGGCGTGAGCCACAGCACCCGGCCCCATATTTGTAGACATTTATCAGCTACTGGCATAATACAAGAAATTACTAAAGCTGAGAAAAAGATTTGCTGCAAATATCAAAATTCCTAAGCTGCTTGTTTTTTTAATTTTAAATGCCTTTAAGGTAGAAATGTTATGTGATTTTGTGACTTTTCAAAGTTTTTGTTTGCTTATTTGTTTGGGTTAAGAAAGACATCCAAAACACTGATTAATAGCTAGAATGTTGGGCTTCGTCATTCCCCAAACATGAAATAGTCCCCGGTTCCTATACTGACCATGAAGGTTAAACAGAAGGTCGTAACAAGTACATTAACTGCCCAGGAATAGATGTTTTAAAAAATTAATATCCTATTAGAAGGAGCTGTGTATTCTCGAAATCAGAGCTCCACTAGACATCCCTTCCACAGGCAACGTCATTACTTTTGAACAAGTACTTTTGAAGTAACAGAGGAATGTATTATAAGACTCTAAAGCACAAGAGAAATAAAACTTAAAATATACCTTGTCATTTGGTGATACAAGAAGAATAAAACATTTTTCTATCAAGAAAAATCCATGGATGCCTCCAATTAAGCCCAACAGTTTCCAAATATGACCTTTGCTTTCATGGAAATGCCCAAATTCTGAGGCTTCCTGCTTATGTAAACCAAGAACCTTCAGGGAGAATAAAAAAGTCAGAAAGAAAGGAAGGAGATAACTTTTGATGACTTAACTATCAAATAGTAGGCCCAGCATTGAATATATTTCGTTTTCATTCTAGGAAATGCCATGACAACCATTAATACAATCACTAAAAGCCCGATTTGCTTTTGGGTATGTGAATACTTCCATTATACACTTTAATCAGGGTCAAATAAATGTGTACAGTAGAAAACAAAGGAGAGCTTTGACTAGCTTGTGTTAAAGGACAGAATGAAGCCTAAGCTTTATTTCTACAAGTGCCCTAGATTTTCATACAAACTCAATCCTTTGGCCAAATTGTTTTTCAGGAATCCAGTCTGCATCTATTTGTACAACAATGCTTCATAAAATATTAATAAAGTTTCTATTTCATCTGAGGTTAATTCTCCTCATGCCCATTGCAATCAAAGTAAACTTTTATGAAATACTCAGATAAGCAAGAAATCCACCATGAAGACTTGTTCTATTGGGGGCATACTACATGAACAGCAATATTGTCAGGTCTCTGGGACACAAAACGACACAAGAAATGTGCTGGGAATTTTAGTGTAATTGCCTCATCCCATTGGTTGAATTATCCCGTTGGTCAATGTCATGATTTCTTGTGAGCCAGTAGATCATTCTGTACCATATCCTTTCTCTTAGAGAAGGCAATTTATGAACTAGATCATAAAATGGTTTCCAGATTTAGGATGTTACTATTAATTTTTAAAAAGGAAAAAGAAATTATATGTGTATAGATTCTAGGTGTATACATTCATACATATATGTATATAGGCATTTATGTGGGCATACATATATATACACATGCATATATGTAAGTATACATATGTATCTACATATATACATTGTGTATATAAATATCACTAAAATCCAATATAAGTTAGTAAACTTTTTCTCTTGCTAAGGGCATTAAAGGATACCCACCTAATACTTCTAATGACCATTATTGCACAAAATAGGGAACATTTGTAATATCATAAAACAGAAGAAAAGCCTCAGATCTCAAAATAAAATGTAGATCTTTCAAGTGAACAAATTTAGCTGACTAAAAAAGACAATCATATTAGCATTTTTCTCATTTCTGTGCAGACCTTTCTTTGAAAACTTGCCACAGATCACTGATTTTTCTAGCATGCCACCACACTTGTTCTGCATTTTTCTTCCTCTTTCCATCAACGTTCATCCTTGTCTCTATTTTTTTTTTTCTTGAGACAGAGTCTCGCTCTGTCCCCCAGTATAGTGGCATGATCTCAGCTCGCTACAACCTCCACCGCCTGGGTTCAAGTGATTCTCCTGCCTCAGCCTCCAGAGTAGCTGAGATTATAGGTGCTTTATTAGTAAAGACAGGGTTTTGCCATGTTGGCCAGGCTGGTCTCAAACTCCTGACCTCAGGTAATCCACCCGCCTTGGCCTCTCAAAGTGCTGGGATTACAGGCAGGAACCACTGCACCCAGTCCTCCTCTCTTTTCTTAAGCAAAAATCTGCCTACAAAATTTCATCAAACCCAGCTAATCTCTTAAATTCTCCTCTGTAACGTGTTGCACCCATCCCCAAGTCCACACTCACTGTGAACTCCCCTACTGCGGGAGACTCAGGCTGACCTGAGAGACTTTTTGTTTCCCAGGCTCCTGGGCAGTAAACAATTCTGCCACCACTGCTGTGACCTAGAAAAAAGGCCTTGGCCACCACCTCTAGTCAATCATAAGCCCTGAAATGTTTCCAGAAAATTAGATTATGAGGGAAATTAAAACTCATAATGATTTTATTTCTCCAATGCTCCCTTTGAGATTTTCGGAAAATTGAATAACAATTGAACCTCTAAGCCACAAGAGTGACCCTGCAGGAAACTGCCAGAGGCTTATGGAAAATTTTAACCAGCTCAGGCTTTGTTGAAGTAGGGATCATTGGTCCACCCTCATTATACCTGGTGAGAGACTTCAGAAAGAAGAGATAACCTCATCTGTAGATGACCTCAGCTCAGGTTTTAGTCCTTTCCTTTCTGACAATGAGCCTCAACACACTTCAATAGGAGGCAGCCTCCTGGAGCTTACCTGCTCCTTAAAGGAAATCTAGACACTGTTAGGCAAGAAGGAGAATTCTACTGTGATGGCTCGAATAAGGAGACATTAAAGATAAGACTATTACAGAGGTGGGCAGGGTCAAGGGCATAAACAAGGGATAATGAAGCACCCAGAGACTGCCAATCCCAAGAAAGCAATGCCACCCTTAGAGGTGAAAGGAAAAAGGGAGGAAGGTCAGTGAGCCGTGGAGCTGTGATGAAGGTGTCCACTGGAGACGAGCCTACAGCAGATCAGCCTCTTACAGGGCAGATGCCGTAGCCGGGAGGAAGGTGGGCAGAAACACCACTGCCTGTCTCTCCTCCTGCCCTGCATTTTCCACTGGGCCCTCCACTGGCTGACCCCAGACAAAATCCAACCTTCAAGGTAGCTGAGGAAGTGCAGCCTTCCGGTAAGAATAGAGAGAAGGGAAAGTGAATTAGACCATTTTTGCGTTGCTGCAAAGAAGTATCTGAGGCTGAGTAATCTACAAAGAAAAGAGGCTTAATGGGCTCATGCTTCTGCAGGGTGTACAGGAAGCATGGTGTCGGCATCTGCTGCTGCTGCAGGCCTCAGCAAGCTTCCAGTCATGGCAGAGAGGGAAGGGGAAGCAGGTACATCAGGTAACGAGAGAGAGAAAGCAAGAGAGGGAGAAACAGGAGGTTCTGGACTTTTCAACAGCCGGGGCTTGGGTGAACTAACTGAGTGACAACGTTTTTTGAGAAAGAGTCTTGCTGTGTCACCCATGCTGGAGTGTGGTGGTGCGATCTCGGCTCACTGCTATCTTCACCTCCTGTGTTCAAGCGATTCTTCTGTCTCAGCCTTCTGAATAGCTGGGATTGCAGGCACACGGCACCATACCCAGATAATTTTTGTATTCTTAGCAAAGATGAGGTTTCACCATGTTGCCCAGGCTGGTCTCAAACTCCTGACCTCAAGTAATCCATCTACCTGAGCCTTCCAAAGTGCTGAGACTACAGGTACACACCACCATGCGCAGTTAATTTTTGTATTTTTAGTAGAGACAGGATTTCACTATGTTGTCTAGGCTGGTCTTGAACTGCTGGGCTCAAGACATCTGCCCAGCTCAGCCTCCCATAGTACTGGGATTACAGACGTGAACCACCACGCCCGGCCACCTTTTCTCTTTTATTTAAAAAAATACTACTACTATGTGGCAACCCTAATATTGCAGCATCTCTTTTCTTCCACAAGGGCAGAGGGTCTTTGGAGAAATAACATTTCTTTTTAAAGGAAAACACTAACCACCATATTCTCTCTTTGAAGTCTCAGTAAAATTTTGCATAAATACCTCCAGTGATTAAATGTGAAGAGAAATGAAACGAACTTTATCTGAAATGGAAAAGAGCAGATTACCTGAGGGATGAGGTGGAGCACAGCATCCCCAGACAGTGTACCGACGGCCAAGCCCACAAACAATTGTAAGATAAGCCTGTAGTTCTCACAGCTATGGAAAAGGACCAGTGCTGTCCCCAGCATGGAGCCCAGTGTAAGAAGGGTGACAGCCACGGTGCTGTAGCCATATTCTAAGTCAAAAAAGATCATAAACACTTTTATAATCCTGAGAATTTCATGTTTCTAGGCTTCCTTTTTCAAAATATTCATAAAGGACAATTTGTAAGGTTATTCAAAAGAAAAACAAATATATATATGAAAGGAGAAGAAACAAAGGAGGAAAAGGAAAAGATAAGATTAAAAGAGGGAAGAAATGACTTTCAGAGTCAAGTACAGATGACAAAGGAATATGGAGTTATTCATGGCATCATTTTCATCTGCTTGTAGACAGTCAAAGCAAATGGTTATTTTTCTACCTATTCAGAAATTACTAAAAGTCATGGCAAACTAGTTTGTAAACAATGAGGAAGGCTAATTACAAAATTAAACTATCATTTTCTTCAGTGATGACAGATACACAGTAAGTTAAATCAAACAATTCTGGTGTCGAAATACCTAAAGCTCACTGCAATTAAAAAAAAACAAACTATCCTCTTAAAGTTTGTAGAAAATATTTCATTCTCATCATCCTTCCATTTTTCTAAAAGGTTCACTCTTTATTTTATTTTATTTTTATTTTGAGACAGAGTTTCTCTCTGTCACCCAAGCTGTAGCACAGTGGCACAATTTCGGCTTGCTGCAACCTACACCTCTCAGGCTTAACTGATTCTCCTGCCTCAGCCTCCCAAGTAGCTGGGACTGCAGGCACCCACCACTATGCAGCACTTTGGGAGGCCGAGGTGGGTGGATCATGAGGTCAGGAGTTTGCGACCAGCCTGGCCAACATGGTGAAACCCCGTTTCTACTAAAAATACAAAAATTAGCCAGGCATGGTGGCGGGAACCTGTAATCCCAGCTCCTTGGGAGGCTGAGGCAGGGGAATTGCTTGAACCCAGGAGGTGGAAGTTGCAGTGAGCCAAGACCACACCACTGCACTCCAGCCTGGGCGACAGAGTGAGACTCCAACTCAAATAAATAAATAAATAAATAAATAAATAAATAAATAAATAAAGTGGTAACTGTAGAAGACCACACAATGCCAAGAAAGAAAAACACAGTGACAAATTAGGGTATGCCATTTCCCAGGCAAAAGGCAAAGGTGAAACTTCAGCTATTTTGCCACCCCTCACCCCTGTGGGTGCCTACCATGCAGGAGAATGAATGTTTCCTAACTTCAGAGGTTAGTAAATCTTGTTAGCTTTTCTGTGAGTCATATTTAGCTTGCTTTCACGTAGGAAGGACAGCCGCAAAACCATAAAATCTCTGACCTGTGGTCACAGGACTCTGCTAATTTACCCCAGGTCCCTGCTTAGGTGCCATGGAGTCTTGAGTGGCATCAGGCAACTTGCAGACAGGTTCTAAAGTTTCCCATTACTACAATAGAGCTTGACCTATCCACTAAATTCTTAGCCACTTCTGAGCAACTACTTTGAATAGGTCTGAAACTTAATTTGTACATGGCCGTAATACTCTTTCCTGGAAACTCAACTGAAGGTGGTGCTTAGGGGTTAAGTTTCAGCATACTGAACAGTATTTTCTTAATAATGTCTCCCCAAGTCTTCCTCCCTTCAATAGAATATCATACATTTCTCTCATTTCAAAAGACCTTTTGAAATTACAAGCCTTTCCCTATTCACATAATGCAACATTTTCGATTGAGGACAGTGATGTCTGAAGACAGACTCTCTGTCATCCACCTGGAGGGCAGTGGCACTGTCAATAGTCCCCGGTCTCCTCCAACTGTTGGGCTCCAACAATCCTCCCACCTCAGCCTCCCAAGTATCTGAAACCACAGGCATGTACCACCATGCCTGGCTAATGTTTCTATTTGTAGAGATAGGGTCTCCCTATGTTGCTCAGGCCTGTCTCAAACTTTTGAGCTCAAGCAATCCTCCTGCCTTGGCCTCCCAAAGTTTTAGGATTACAGGCATGAGCCACTGTGCCTGGCCTTTCTAGATTCTTTAGTGAGTGGGACATGTTGGGATGTTTCTCAGGAAGACTACTCCCCAGAAGCATCTAGAAGTTGATTCGAGAGGAGATACAACTTTTTTCATAGGTCTTAAGTTCAAAACCTTTTTCTGAGCTGCCTGTATGTTCCAGCCCTGAGCCGGGTGGTGGGAATGTCAACGCGTCCAGGGATGCTCTAGCTGCCTCAGTGCAGTCTTCATCCATTTTCTGAGCCTCACTGAATGGCCACCACCAAGTGCTGAGTTATGCAGCTGCTCACTACTAATGAAGTTCTTTTCCTTTCAGTGAATGCTGAATCTTAGATATTTAGGCCTGGGATGTATTTGTTCACATAACGTTTTCTTTTTTTGTTCTTTTTTTGTTTTGTTTTGTTTTTCTAAGACTCATCTGTGTGAACACATAACATTTTTAATTAAGCCACTTGATGTTACAGAATCCACTATGAGTTAGAGATGGGTAACTGAACAACTCATCTATGATCGGTATAGCGGCTATCTCAAAGAGAAAGAAACACAGCTCTGAGAAAATAACATATCTAAGACCCTCAGATCAATGGTAAGTTAACTGTCACATTTTTACTAGATAACATAGACTGATCACAGACAACCATTTTCTTGTCTTTTCAACATACAGAGCTTTAAACTTACTGAACACATTTTTGTATACCTTATCTCATTTAAATCTCACAGGTACCCAGTGAAGCCCTCAGAGAGATCTCATCTATTGCAATGACTCAGTGGGATACAGTTAACTGCAAATACTGATCTCTTCCCCTCCTGGGGCTGATAGCTACATCTGGGAGGCTGGTATCTCCCTGGATGGGTCACCTTCATCCCACAACAGCCCCATGTGCTTTGGTTTATCATAATGTATTTTCATTTTTTCATACATGTCATGATGTGAGACAGGCAGCCCTATAGGATATCACTGCTTTCCACTGTGCTGGAAAAGAAACAGTCCTGGGAGGAAATGGCTTAAGACCACAAAGTGTCTGAGGAAAGAAGGCATGACTCAGCTCTGCATTCCAGATTCCAACACGACCGCTTTCCTTTATACCATACCACTTCTCAACTATGGCCTTTTACGTTGATCCATGATTGCGTCAACTATAGAAGACACAATTAATTTATATATAAACCATATACAAATATAAAATATTCATTGAAGAGTAGTATGTATTGTGGCTAGAAACAAGGACTCCAGGGCCAGCTTGCCTGGGTTTGAATGGCAACTCCATCACTTCCCAGCTGTGTGTCCCTGGGAAAATCACTTAATCTCTCTGTGCCTCAGTTTCCTCATCTGTAAAATGGAGATAATAACATCTACCTTGTAGCACTGTTAGAAATATTCAATGAGTTGATAAATGTAAAATGTTTAGAGCATGGCCTGGAATATAATAAGTATCCTGGTTTTACTATTATTATTGCACGCGTTGTGCACATCAGCTTTCTGAAGGAAGATCTAGAACTTACTCTCCAGAGTGGTGGGTGGCAGCTTTGCTTGTTGGTCCTTGGGCAAGTGGCAGGAGCAGCTGAGGAGTTGCTGGATGATCCCTGGACTCATTTGCTTAAAGTCCTCCTTAGAAATGGAGGAGAGGCCCTTCTGTAGAAATATCTCCACCAGCTGCCTAGCAGAGAAGCAAGTCTGTGTGAAGAAAACATATGCTGTTACTAATCTCCACACTAAACTAGATTCTCCACAGTTTTCATTCTTGAGGAGTGAATTCTAAATGGAATGACTAGAAAGCACATATGAAGCCAGTACGACACGTGTTTCCCTGCAAACTTTCATCTATATGTAATTCCTAAGGATATTTGAAATCCCTGATCAAAGTCTGCAATACCTCGCATTTATTCCAAGCGTTATTATGTTTAAGTGTTGCACACTTTTTCTTTCCTAGAAAGACACATTGTTTTACAACGTGTTCAGTGTTGTTCGTACCAGGAGCCTTAGGATCCCTTGATGTTTTTGTTGTTTTTCAACGAGAATAGCTTTGTGTTAGCAAAGACATCATACAATAAACAGAAGTCCTACAGTAATGAGGTCACTGTTGTTAATACTGTTTGATTTAATCAGCCCGTGCAGGCAATGTGTACTTTCAAAAGTTATACAAGTAAAATTTTTGAAAGTAAAGCTGTGTCAACTAGCTGCTGTGTAAATACCAAGTGATATGGCTGCCTCTCTCAATTGGTATCCCTTCTCTACACACACACACACACACACACACACACACACACACACACACGACAGTTGAAAGCATCATATGAGACTTTACAGACTTTTACCTAAATCGTTACAATTTGTTTTCCTATTGCATAGGCATATTGATGAAAGAGAATAAGTAAAATAACAAATGCCAGTCTCTAAAAATGGCCACAAGACATTTGTCTATCTCAGAATAAAGGCTGACACTGTGCACATTAAAAATTACAATTTAAAAGTTTTAATAGGTGAAGGAGAATTACATGTAGTTTTGCTAGCACAAATGGACGTTTTCTATTGAAATAAGACTCCAATGCAATGTCTCTGTGATCTTTAGTTGCAATCCATAAGATATTGTTTTAAAAATTAGTGATTTGCAAGCCTGGTCTGGTTTGCCATGCTGTAGAATTCAGGGATTTTTAACAAAGGCACTTTGCTAATCAGTAAATAATTATGACACAGTTCCTGTTTGTCTTTTTCCCCAAATAAAAATCTTTCGAGATGATTTCAGGGATAAAAAGTTTAATCTTGATCGGGAAATGTTTGGGTACATGGAACAGAACACACTAAAATAAGAAAAGCAAGAGGAGATTGTATTAGAAGGCACAGATTGTCTCACAGAAGCCAAGGATTGAAAGAATGCCCACACTTCATAAGGAATGACAACTTGAAGCTGGGAAATCAGAAGCCAAGATGCATGATCTCTGCCCACACCCTCCTTCCTGCACTGCCCGCTTTCCCTCCCTGAGCCAAGTATTTTCTTTTTCCTTTTTCCCTCTACGTACATCTATTTCCTTTCCCAGTTTGGCCCTCTCTCATAAAGTCAAGGCCATATAAGCCCCAACTTTTCACTCCAAAACCCAAGAATGCTGCAGCTGATTGATTCAGCAAAGCCACAGATGGTCTCTCTTGGGTCAGGTGTCCATTAGTTCAATCAGTTTTGCCCAAGTAGTAGGAGATGGAAAAAAGCTGTTCAAACATGGGTCCCAAGCTCACTCCTGTGGGTGAGGAAGGCATTTCTCTGTAAGGGATTGGGCAAGAACTCCTAACAGTTTCTGCTACTAAAAACATCCACAGAAAGCTAAACTTGCGTCTTTTTCCCTTTATCAAAATAATGTATGCCAAAAACAACATTCTCTTTTGCACCACTTGTTATGAACAGAATCTATTTCATCATCAATAATATTGACAAAAAATAAAGGGAAACTGCCAATGAACTTCTGAGGAAGGATTCATAAGACAATTCCTATCAGAAAATGCCTGACTGGTAAATGAAGGAATGGAAAGAGAAACAAGAACAAAATGCCATCCATCTTTCTCCAGTTTGTCGTCAAGTTGAATAGTTTCTAGTTTTACAATACCTTCTCACAGGCTGGGCGCAGTGGCTCATGCCTGTAATCCCAGCACTTTGGGAGGCTGAGGCAGGCAGATCACAAGGTCAGGAGTTCGAGACCAGCCTGGCCAACATGGTGAAACCCTGTCTCTACTAAAAACACAAAAAATTAGCTGGGCATGATGGCGCACACCTATAGTCCCAGCTACTCAGGAGGCTGAGGCAGGAGAATCACTTGAACCTGGGAGATGGAGGGTGCAATGAGCTGTGATTGTGCCACTGCACTCCAGCCTGGCGACAGAGCGAGACTCTGTCTAAAAAAAGCATACACACACACACAAGAACACCTTCTCACAGAGTAAGGATATTGGTTATTCTATTACAAACTTCTGTGTCCTTATCTTCACTTGCTGCTCTTGTGTCATTCAGGTCATTGTTTTAAGTAAGTTTCTTCTGAAATCACTAATATAAATGTCCTTACTGGATACTCATTATATTCTATAAAATTATGAACACAACAATTTTTAATAAAGAATAAAATGAAAATGTAGATTATGCAGCCAATAATACTTATCATATGTAACTTTGAAATGTGCTTGCCCTTGTGATGATGTCATCAGGTTCCTATGGAAGCTTTACAAACACTCAAAAGGAGTCGTTTCTAATCTTTAGGTTTGAGGATCACTTGCAGGGCTTGTTAAAAAGCAAAGTTCTAGGATCCACTCTTGGGGTTTATGATTCAGGAGATTCTGAGTTAGGGTCTGAGGATGTACATTTCCAACAGGTTCCCAGGTGATGCTGCTGCTGCTTGCCCAGGCACAACCCTTGGAAAACTACTGACCTCAATAATATAGGCAGAGTCCTCAAATCTGGTGTCCCACGTTAGGACCCCATCAAGAATCACAAAGAAAGTCTGGGACAGAGAAGAATTACTGACCAAGAGGTTGTTTTGTTTATTTTGCATAGTCAGCACAGAAAATGATTATTAGCATTCTTAGAAGATGCATACCTTAAGTAACCCTTGAATTTTAAAACATAACCTTTATCTTTTATTCTAATAGGGTTTCCATAAAGAGACATGAACACAAGTGCAAGCATATCTCCACAAAGAGACCCTGTATGTTCTCTTCCTGAGAGTTGGCCCGAATTAAGGAGACTTCACACACGTGGATTGATACGGAGATCAACTCTTGTCACCTGCAGCTGAATATGGTAAACATGAGTTTGAAAGAGTCAACTTCAATAGATGCCTTTCACACATGGCAGAAGTAACAGAAATTGACTTCTAAAATATATAGTGGGGAAAATATGTGCCTATTTTTGTTCAACACTGTATCTCTCATGCCCAGGATGACTACAGGTGTGCAGTAAAATGCTCAATATATGTTTTCTGAATTAAGTACTAATGCATTCAGTCTGAATTCAAGGGAGGAAAAGTAATGTATTTCATTCACCTAAATACCTTGGCTTTGTTTTTGTGTCTACAGAGATAGACTTGTAGAAAAAGAAAACCGTAACTACATGGGGGAACTGGAATATTTTTACTTTTCAAGACAATACACAATATCCTTTCAGTTTGCTACAACTCTAATAAAACTTTCACAGCTGGGCTTCCTTTCACAACAGCAAATGCTTGCATAAGAGGAATAATGGCAATACCTGATCCCAGGAAATTGGACCACTCTCAGACTCTTTGTCCAAAGATGAAGAGAAATTAGAATAGTCCTGATCATGGGTTATTGCATTGTTTTGTTTCCTTTGAAGTTGATGGATTTTATCCTTTTTGATACAGGTACTTCTGGTCCAGAGAGTGTTGAGGAGTTGGTCTAGTTCTAGAAATTTCACATAAAATCTGGTGTCACATAGAATATAGACAGGTCAAGTTGAGAATAGTCACAATTTCATGTAGTCACAGCACAGATATTCCCTTACAAAGATATTCTCATCTTTTTTAAGCTCTAGAGATGACAGAATGGACATTTTCATCAATGAAAATGCCTTCCATGGAGTCAAGTATTTTCTTTTTCTATAAAAATGTAAATTAAAGATGAAACTGGACTAATCCTTAAGAAATTAGTCCCTTGGGGCATTATACATCCTTAGTAGATTAATTATTATTTTAGTTAAGTCAATTGAATTGTTCTCTTTTTAAGTGTATATGTAAAAGAGAGAAAAGCCATGAAAGGGAGACAAGATTCTAGAAACAATCTAGACCTTGTTTTCTAATGCAACATAAAGACGATGACCACAAAATAACCAGAAAACAAATAACAAAATGGCAGGAATAAGTCCTCACTTATCAATAATAACATTGAATGTAAAAGGACTAAACTCTCCAATCAAAAGACATAGACTGGCTGAATGGATTAAAAAAAAAAAAAGTCATTGATCTATTGCCTGTAAGAAATACACTTCACCTATAAAGACACACATAGACTAAACATAAAGAGATGAAGAAGGTATTCCATGCCAATGGAAACCAAAAAGAAAAAGCAAAAGTCACTAGCCTTATATCAGACAAAATAGATGTCAAGACAAAGACTGTCAGAAGGGACAAAAGTCACTATGTAATGATAAAAGTGTCAATCTAGCAAGAGGACTTAATAATTTTAAATATATATGCACCCAACACTGGAGCACCCACATAGATAAAACAAATATTATTAGAGCTAAAGAGAGACACAGGCCACAATCCAGCAAGAGATTTCAATACCCCACTGTCAGTATTAGACAGATCTTCCAGACAGAAAATCAACAAAGCAACACTGAACTTGATCTGCACTATAAGAACAAATGGATCTAATCGATATTTACAGAACATGTCATCCAACAACTGCAGAACACACATTCTTTTCTTCAGCACATGGGTCATTCTCAAGAACAGACCATATGTTAGGTCACAAAACAAGTCTCAAAATATTTTTTAAAAATTGAAATAATATCAAGCATCTTCTCTGACCACCATGGAATAAAACTAGAAATCAATAACAAGAAAGACAAACATTTTATGTTCTTACTTATTTATAGGATCTAAAAAAATAACAATGGAACTCAGGAACATAGATAATAAAAGGATGGTTTCCAATGGTTAGGGAATGTATTGGGGGGAGGGCGACAGTTAATGGGTATAAAAAAACTAATTAGAAAGAATGAGCAAGACCTATTATTTCATAGCACAACAGGGTGACTGCAGTCAATAACTTACTTGTAAATATTAATATTAAAATAACTAAGAATATAATTGGACTATTTGTAACACAAAGGATAAATGCTCAAAGGGATGGATACTCTATTCTCTATAACATCATTATTACGCATTGCATGCCTGTAGCAAAACATTACATTTCATGTACCTCATAAATATATAAACCTGCTATGTACCGACAAAAATTTGAAAAAAGTAAAACAAACAAAAAAAAAGATCAAGAATTTTATATCCAGCAAAATAATCCTTCAAATTGAAGGTTTTTAAAAAAAAAGCCATTCTCAGATAAACAGTGAATGAGAGAATTTATTGCTAGCAGATCTGCCTTGTAAGAAATACAAAATGAA
Organism: Cheracebus regulus; assembly: GCA_963574635.1. Taxonomy (NCBI): domain Eukaryota; kingdom Metazoa; phylum Chordata; class Mammalia; order Primates; family Pitheciidae; genus Cheracebus; species Cheracebus regulus. The sequence goes on from CAUYQU010035875.1 coordinate 26,931, forward strand.
TTTTTTTAGGATGAAAAGAAATGACCCAAATTTACCACTTGGGTAAAGTTTCCATTTTGTTCAAGTCCACTCCAAGAAATGACTAGCACTGGAGATGTGAAAATGTGGGTTAATATAAAAGACTCTATAAATATATATTTTTCTCATTTGTTCTCTAAATTCAATGAGAAAATACTACAGGCTTCTCTTTCAAAGTCAGAAACATAGTAAGAATGCAGATCATCCCCACTACTATTTAACATCTTATTAGGGTTATTAACCAATGCAATTAGATGAGAAAGTAAATAAAAGCATGAGAATTAGATATTAATAGGCAAAACTATATGTATTTAGAGATAATATGATTATAGATCTGAAACCCCTAAAAATCAATATAAGGACAATCATGAAGCAGGTTATAAAATTAACCTTTAAAACTTAGAAACATATATATATTATATATATATATGGGTGTGTTTATACACACACACACACAAAGATCAACCAGAAGATATAATGAAAGAGAACCTCATTTAGGAGAGTCAAAAAGAATGTTAAAGGCATAGGTATAAACATAACAAGAAATGCTTAAAATCTATATGAGGGAAATAAATATTTTTAAAAGCAAATCTTTCTCTTTTGAAGGATGCATGGCCACTGTGTTATTATTTTAAAGACTGGCAAATTAAAGTGTCAAGAATTTATTCTTACCTTTCCTTAAGAACCTCAGTAAGATAAAGTAGTAAGGAGAGGAAGTTTTTCTATTATAGGATTATTACACTAGTAAGAAAGAAATGAGAATTAGAAGATCACCATTTTATAAGCCTGAAATAATTAGTCAATCTAGGCAACTATCATCAATAGCTTATAACTTCTGAAAAAGAGATGACCAGATGTTATATGCTTCCTAATGGAAGGTACTAACTATAAAACAGGTAAGTAACCTTATCAAGCCTCTACATATAACAACCCCTAAACATGAAACACAGTGCACAGAAATGCATGATAGATGACTAGAAATGCAATCAGCAATATCCAGATGGAAAACAACCCCCTTTGTTTTCAACAAAAAAACTTGCAACAAAATAGGTAAGTTGGAAGAAGTGTGACAGGTACAAAGGAAACTTAAGGGACATACCAACAATTTACATTTTATGAACTTTATTTTGATCTTGACTCAATAAAAAAATAATTTTTCTAAAAATTGTAAAAACGTGAACACTGACTGATTTTTTTTTTTTTTTTTTTTTGAGATGGACTCTCACTCTGTCTCCCAGGCTGGAGTTCAGTGTTGCCATAACGACTCACCACAACCTCTGCCTCCCAGGGTCAAGCAATTCTCCTGCCTCGGCCTCTCGAGTAGAGGCACCATGCCAGGTACATGCCACCATGCCAGGCTAAATTTTTCTGTATTTTTAGTAGAGACGGGATTTCACCATGTTGGCCAGGCTGGTCTCGAACTTTTGACCTCAAATGATCACCCACTTCAGCCTCTCAGAGCACCGAGATTACAGGCGTAGCCACAGCACCCAGCCTGAATTTTTTATGATATTAGGGAATCGTAATCAATTTTTTACTCATGATACTGATAATGATGTGCTTTAAAAAAAAATCCAGCTGGGCACAGTAGCACACTTCTGTTATCCCAGCACTTTAGAAGCCCAAGGGGGGCACAGTTGCACACTCCTGTAATCCCAGAACTTTAGGAGGCAGATCATTTGAGGCCAGGATTCAGAGACCAGCCTGGGCAACATAGTGAGACCCTGGTCTCTACAAAAAATAATTAGCTGGGCATGGTGGCACACACCTGTAGTTTCAGCGACTCAGGAGGCTGAAATGGGAGGCTTGCTTGGGCTCAGGAGTTGGAGGTTACAGTGAACTATGGTCCCACCACTGCACTCGAGCCTGGGCAACAGAATGAGACCCTGTCTCTAAAAACAACAAGAAAAATCCATCTCAGGGGCATTTTGATGTATATTTTAATAATTAGCCATTTCATTTTTAATGCCTTGGCAAGTACAAAGAAATGTGCAAAACAAAACCTTCTAATTCCAGTTTTGACATCCCATTTCATCCTGGAGCCCCGAAAAGCAGGAAGTCGGGAATGCAACAGGATGGCTATTTCATGTTACTTCTATTTGAAATGAAATGACTTTTATGACTGCAAGGAAGCTGCTTCCAAATATCCTGCACAATTTGGAACATTATTCCTCCATTCTACATGACAGTTTGTTAGGCCTGGCCCAGAATTACGTCCCAAATAAGAAACTATTCAGTGACTATTTAAGGCAGATCATAAAATCTCTTCCTCCCTCTACATCCACAATTCCAATCGCTTAGAAATAGACCAAATCCATGTTTTTGCCTCATTGCCACATAGCCTTCACAGCACGCTTGCCTTGAAAGGCCACCTAAGCTGTCTGACTTCATGACTCAATAAAAATGGTATTTAAAACATACCTGAATGAATTCAGTCAGCAAGAGCTTCAGCCTTTGTTTTTGGCACGGTTTATTTAGTAGGTGCGACTTCAAAGTTAAATTTGTGAAAACATCCTTACCTGATAGGTGGAGGGTATTCATACGATTCAAGGAACTGAAAATGTACTCTGTGAAGTAGTCTGGGGAAGGTAAATTCCCCTGTCCCAGACAAACACCCTGGAGGGACAAAGTAATGATGGTGGCTGCCAACTGAGGAAGTGTATTTTCATTAGCACCTTCGCTGCTCACTATTCCAGATTTTTTCTGCAGTGTTTTGGTTTCCATACACTGAAATCAGATACAAAACAAAGAAAATTGTAACTTCTGAAGTTATTTTGATTCAAACACCACTGGAATTTCCCCTAAAAGATAAAAAATAGTTTGCCTAAAAGAAAATTGAATCATTTGGAGAAATATTATGATCATCTTTCTCCTGTCTCAGATACAACTCTATTTGGAAATTAATTATCTACCATGGCACTGAATTTTCTAACCCTCATCCCATTGGTCCTTACTTATCCGGCGTTTCTCACTATCCCCCCCGCTCTTTTTTTTTTTTTTCTTTGAGAAGAGTTTTACTCTTGTTGCCAAGGCTGGAGTGCAGTGTCATGATCTCAGCTCACTGCAACCTCTGCCTCCTGGGTTCAAGTGATTCTCCTGCCTCAGCCTCCCAGGTAGCTGGGATTACAGGCGTGCACCACGATGACCGGCTAATTTTTGTATTTTTAGTAGAGACGGGGTTTCACCATGTTGACCAGGCTGGTTTCAAACTCCTGATCTCAGGTGATCCACCCACCTCTGCCTCCCGAAGCGCTGGGATTACAGGCGTGAGCCACCACACCCGGCCTCACTATCCTCTTAAAGATGTGTTTTCTCCAAGGGGATCTCTTGCTCTTATTGTTTAACACCCTTAAAACTGGTGGGTTGTTTCTCTACCTGCTTTAAGGACAGCTTGCAGGAGACTGATTTTCAAGCTGACAGTCCCTGCCCTGACTTCACACAGGCTCTGCTGCCTTGCGCCCTCACAGGGTTCTCTACCTCTCATCTACCTTTAGTCCCAAGCTCAATGTTTGCTCATTGCACATCAAACCTAGCACACTGACTGTGTCCTGTGAACTCCCAGAAGACACAGGTCGTTTTTCAGAAATATATATAAATTTTCCTCAATTAAATTATAAGCATCTGAAAAGGTCCAATTTTGCCTTATATCCCATTCATAATCCCATTTGGACATTTGAGTGCCAAGGATATCAAGGCACTGTCGTAAGCCCATTTCATATGAAGTGAAGGAGAAAACAAATTCATCAAGAGAGATCAAGGGAAGGTTATTGTGTCAAGGTTGCAGTCTAATGACTTAGGATGAGGAGGAAAAGTGCCCATTGAACTTATTTTTTTTTTTTAAGTCTGTATTTGAAGAGCTTGGCAGGAGCATATTTATAACCATGGTCCAGAGCAGAGTGGAAGGCTTAGAGTCAATTATCAAAATTTTGATAAAGTTGGAGAAGTAGCCACAAGATCCATGGGTGAAAAGAACAAGTTGAAATAACAGAGGCTGAAGCTCACAGAAGCATGTCTTTCATGCAGCCTGTGAAACAATAATGGTCTCAAAACACCATTGTGGATAAAGAAGAATTCCAACCATAGTTCCCATCCCTGAAGTCCTCTGGGTGGGGTCAGGAATACCAGCCTCCATGCAGTAAGCAAGGTTGGAGAACACTACAAAGAGATCCCTGATCATCTACCATGGAATCAGCCAACCGTGGAGAAAATTAAAGAGGTGGGAACATTGAGAGATTGAATGAGGAAGATAAAACACAGAGAGGTTTGGACGAGAGAGAAGGAATGGAGAGATGTTGCTTTCTGGGCTGTTAGGGAGCTTGCCTGGATTAGGGTATCAAGCTGATTCTCTTGGAGAGCTGGTTGAGGCTCACTCGGAGCAGCCATTAATGACTTGAACTGTGGAAGCTGAGTCCCGTGCAGACCAAGACCTGGAAATTCAAGTAATGATGGGCCTGGTGAGTCAGAACCACCACCCCGCTGGCCTCACACCATCTAGTCAGAAAGAACAGCTGATGTGGTGAAGTCCCGAAAGCCTCCTGCGAAGTCTGGACGGATTGACATCCTACAGAATCCTAAGCCAGTTGAATGAGCTCACGGACCCTTCCCAAGAACTAGAGACAGTGGTGTCATCCAGGTGTTCACTGGTCTGAGGCCTAGCAAAGGGTTATGACTCTGCAGGTGTTCAACTGTTAATGACTGAAACTAGCTGGATAATGGCGTTCTAGACACAATACTTGTTTGTTCTGTTCTGGGGCTGTTTTATCTCAGAAACACTCAGAAGCCTGAGTATTTGCAGTATGTGTAGGATAACCAGAAGCATGAACATACACCCCACACAATCTGCTTTTAAGTGCTGAGTTTCCATTTCATCTCCATCAAAAGGCCATAATAGGTAGGATTAAAATCTTAGCAGCCGGCTGGGTACAGTGGCTCACGCCTGTCATCCCAGCACTTTGGGAGGCTGAGGCAGGTGGATCTCAAGTTCAGGAGATCGAGACAATCCTGGCCAACATGGCGAAACCTCGTCTCTATAAAAATACAAAAAGTAGCCAGGCGTGGTGGCGTGCCCCTGTAGTTCCAGCTACTCGGGAGGCTGAGGCAGGAGAATCACTTGAACCTGGGAGGTGGTGGTAGCGGTGAGCCAAGATCAACACTGCACTCTAGCCTAGCAACAAAGCAAGACTCAATCTCAAAAAAAAAAAAAAAAAGAAAATAATCTTAGCAGCCAGTTTGAATCAAATTTGGATTATATAGATGTTGCGCAGAAGAAATTATATGTAGGTACACCTCCTGGTTTAAGTAGAAAACAGTTCTGTAAAGGAAACCCTTTTTCTTTTTCTTTTTTTTTTTTTTAAGAAACAGGGTCTCATCTTGTTGTCCAAGCTAGAGTGTAATGACACCATCTTAGCTCATTGTAACTAAGCTCATCAAACTCCTGGGCATTGTAACTTAGCTCATCAAACTCCTGGGCATAAGCGATCCTCATACCTCAGCCTCCTGAGTAGCTGGGACTACCCACTCATGCCACCACATCCAGCCGGGTTTTTAAATTCTATTTTTGTAAAGACAAGGTCTTTCTATGTTGCCCAGGCTGATCTCAAACTCCTGGCCTCAAGTGATCCTCTTGCCTCCGCCCTGCAAAGTCTGCAAAGTGTTGGGATTATAGGTATGATCCTCTGGAATGGGCCTAGGAATCCATTTTCCTAAAATGAAAATAGGAATTATGGCTGAACTTTGAAATTAACAGGACTAGATCTATGGATGTGATATTCACAAAGTCCTTAGCAAACAGCTTCTCCATTTGCTCTACCAATAAAAGAAATTAAACATATTTACAGCAAATTGGAGGATATGTTTGCTGGTCGTTAAGCTGCAGAATACCAGAATGAGAGCAAGAACTAAATCTGTCTATACAAGTTTATGAATAATTCAAGAAAAAAATGATTTCCCCACACTCTTCAAAATGTAATAATGGCTTCTCAATTAATTAAAAAAAAAAACTGTTGCTTAAATATACCTTATGTTCAGAGAACTTCATCTACTGAGATTTCCCATTGCAAACCAGAAAGCAAAAACCTAACAGAAAGGCCAATTTTGCTAGCATAGTTATAAAGGCAACAGAGACCAGGTGGGAGCTGGGAGAGAGAAAAGGCATTTGATCAGATCCTCTACACAGGCAGCACAAATCAAAAGCCACAAAGGGATATCATCCAGGGCTGGCAATCATGAGTAATGCTTTTTGCAAGATGCTTCTTCAGTAAAATAACTAATGATAATTCATCTCTTTCTAAATGTCTCTGCCTTCTCCTTTCCTAGCCAGAAGGCAAAGCAAAGAGGCACCCTGCTCGCCGCCACTACAGCTCAGTCCCTGGAGACTGGTCAAAAAGCCCTGGGTCACACTGACTCAAGTGCTCAGAAAGACCCAGGAGAAGAAAACTACCCTGTCACCTGGACTGCCTACCCACCCACCCAACTTCTGGCGAAAACTTCTCTTCCAATTAGTCATTACACTTCCTCTTTTGGACTCAGAATTTTAAATTATGTCATTTAACATCTCATAACCAAAACCCACAAATACGTACCTCCCTTAGAAGTCCTTGAATGTCTTAGAAATAAATAAGGAACAAAAAATAAGGCTGTAGGACTGCAGCTTAGTAGCAGAGCCGGTTCGCAATTTTGCCTTCTTACCTGGCTTTGAGAAGTGTCAAAGTACTTCCTGGTGAAAACCAAGATATCTTCTGTCTCATTCTGTGAAAGGAAAGAGGAGTCTTCATCCTGCCTGAGGCGCAGTAGACTATGAAGGTAAAATTTATACTCTTTATTACTCATGTTGAGCTTTGAAGCACAAATGTCTTCCTGGTGAATAATGTAATAGAGAAGAAGAAGAGAAACTCTCTGGACCACTTCTTCTCTAAGCTGATCTTCAGAATTTCCTCCAGCTATTAATAATAGTGCATCTGGTTCAAAGCACTGTAGAAGAAAACAGTAACAACAACAGCAGCAAAAGAAACAAAGATTAGCAAATTGTTCCAGAACACTAATGACCACCAGAGTCTTCATTGCTTATCATTTTATAAACAGAAAGGAAAACGGGCAGGTCCAATAGCCAGATTCAGAGAGTTGGACTCCTACGTAACAATGGTGCCCTCCTAGGGACCCTTTCTTTCCACTAAGAGTAATTTCCTGTCTCCAATTATAGTGGCCACAGGTTGTCGATCTGTCGCCTTGTGTAAAACAGATTATTCGTTGGCTTTTAAATTGATGCCCATTTGCATTGAGAACAAAATCCAAACTCCTCGCCATCTTCTTTTTGGTTTGGCTCCTATCTACTCTACCCTCCTTCTTTCTCCTAGCCTTGGTCCAGTATCTCATTAAACTCCTGCCCTGTGATTTTATGTCAACTTCACCAAGTTCTTTCCCATGATCTTCCAGGTCTCCTTGTTCCCGTCATTTGTCAGGTTTCAGCTTAAAATGTCACCCTCTCATGACGCCTTCCTAAAGATTCCCAACCTGTGATCCCTAGTACAGAGCTATGTGATAGAAATACAAGGCAAGCTGCAAGTATGGGCCACATATGTCATTTGAAGTTCTTTAGTAGTAAGATTATAAAAAGTAAAAAGAAACAGCTAAAAGTAACTTTTGTAATATTTTAACCTTATATATCCAAGATTAAATTATTTTAGCATGTAATCAAAATTTTTAAAAATTAAGATATTTTGTATTTTTCTTGTTGAACAAAGTCTTTGAAAACTGGTGTGCATTTTACACTTAGCAGCACATCTAATTTGGATGAGTCACGTATCAAGTGTCCAACAGCTACATGCAGGCTGGTGGTTACTCTGTTGGACAGCACAATTCTGGAACACACCAATAAAAAAAAAAAAATAAAATAAACACCAATAAAAAATAGAAAAAATTCATAGCACTCTCTAAAATTGCTTTGTTTATGTGTTTATTTTCTCTCTTCTCTGTGAGAAACAGTGGCCCATTAAGGGCAGATTTCATCTCCTTTGTGCGCAGTTCTATCCTCAGCATACAGCACAATATCTGGCACTTAAGAGTTATAAAATTTTAACGAATGACGTCCATCTGCCCCTCTTCTATTCTATTTAGGGAAATTGCTAAAAATGATTTTGTTGAAGGGAATTGGAACATACTACCCCAAAATACGCCACTGTGGCATATTCATTATTTTGAGCTGTAGGCGACTGAGAAACAGTAGGTACAGGAAGGATTCTCTACCCTTCCCTTTACCATCTAAAAGCAGGGCATCCGTTTTCCATGAGAAAGGATTCCTTGCTGTATCAGCAAGAGGAAAACATTCTTATCACTGGAGATGGGGAGTTAATGCTGAGATGAACCTTACTAAAATAATCCCCCATTGGTATAATTGTTTTAAAAAATCATTTTGGTTTCCCATATAAATTTCCTAGTAACTTTCCACAATTTACCATCTCTAGTCCAAATTCCCTTTTTTTCTTACTCTTGTCATATTCCCACAATTTACTACTCTTTGTTAAAATGGTATATAAGCCCCTGCTTCTTTGAGGTTTTCACTTTTTCTATGATGCCCCTATGCTACATAAAAATATTAACATCAAATAAAATTTGTGTGCTTTTTCTCATTAATCTATCTTTTGTCCATTTAGTTCACAAGCCCCAGCTACAGAATTTAAAATGTTAGAGGAAGAGTCTTTCTTACCCTACACTGTGGTGCCTTATTTCTTTCTCAAACCACAAGCACATGCCCAACACCTGTAATATGAGAAACTTACGTGGCATAAGGGATTTGGATAAATGCTGTGGGACAGTGAGAAAACAGACACAGGAATTGTGGACTGGAAGCTTAGCTACCTTTCATTGGAGACAGTTGGGAAGCTAAGCGCCTGAGAATTCTCATAGATTATGAGAAGCAGCCCAGAACACAGCCTCAGAGTGAAAGCACTGAGAAATGCCTGTTCTGAGTCCCAGACAGATTTGTCCCATGGTGGGGATATTGTACTGCAACATCTTTTAATCTAGTCTTCTTTGAAGTGGAAGTTTTGGGTGCTCAAATTCCAGGTCTGCTGTATAACCCACTGCGTAGCATTTGCTATGTAATCATCTGAGTCAGAAAGAAACAAATGTCATCTATCTCCAACTCAAAGCATAATCACATTCTTCATAAAACTACACAGATTTAATCCCTTCTGAACCCAACTACAGGGGGTCAAGAACCCAAGGGTTCCACCAAGACCAACTCTCAATGTGGACATTAGGCTCCACCTCTAAAACCTCAGCCTCCCTTTTCTGCTCCCTAAGTAGCCCAGGAGAAAAGTCCACACCTTGGTAGCTGATGGCAAGGCTGATACCAAGACCCAAAAGGTGAATCCGTTGAAATAAAAGAGTAATAAAGCCATTATTTGTACCAAATAAACTCCTGAAACCAAACTATTGGTATTATTAGCTATAATTTATTGGTGGCCATGTGCCCAGCAATGTGCAGAGTACCTTTGCATTCAGTTATTCCTTGGTGTATAATATAATTGGTTCTGAAAAATGCATAATGAATTTTTTGATAGTAAGAACCCTATTAAGTGTGAAAAACAAAATGTCTCCAGCCTATGTAATAATCCACCAACTATTTCTAAATATTTTCTTTATTTATATAAATATTTCTTTTTATAAAATGTATAAAGAAAAATATAAATTAAATATTTTTATAAAATATATAAAGAAAATATTTCTTTATATAAATATTAGAAAGCAATTAGAAGACCAATTACTTGATTATTTAATGCACCATGGATTAATGGATGAATTACATACAGCATGTAAGTATACTACAAAGAATACATGAATTACATCTTTCTTCATGAGAAAAGTTTACTCACAGAATATGTGAAAACCAAGACTAAAGTGGTTAAGAAACTTGCCCAAAGCTACACAGCTAATGGTAGTGAGCATTGTTAGTCTCAATTCCTGCTCTTCCAAGAACAGGCCTCATTCTTTTACTTCTTTTGTGCCATGGAGAACACAGGCTGTGGACCCACTGACATACCTGCTGGGTAACCCCTTCAACCAGTAATTTTCTCTCCCTTCCATTTGATGAGAGTAGAGGTCACTTAGATGGCTAAGAGATTGGTCCAAATCTAACATCCATCAGAATAAGAACATGGTACAACCAGAGCACTGAATGAGTTTATGTTACACTTTCAAGTGCTACTCAGGTTGTTTGATGGGGTTGGGTAGGTAGAAAGAAGAGTAACTGTGATGCAAGAAATAGGACATTCATGAGGCCACAAGACCATACACATGTGGCAACGCTTGGGGGACGAGCACACGGCAGAACATGTAGCCACATTTCAACCCATCTGAGATGCTGAGATTCCTGTCCATGCATCACTCTTCCTCTGCGACTTTGCCATGTACTTTTCCAGGGTTGGAATTGGAATGCATGGCACAGAACAGCAGAGAGCAAGGTCCTCACTGTAATCGTGCAGGTAAGCATTCCAGAACTATGTACAAAAGGCATACGACATGGAAGGTACCATTTGTTTCTGGCTTTGGAAAGCTTGAAATAGTTGTAGAACTATCTTCTTTTGTCTGAACAGAGATTTTGGTAACCTTGAATAAGCAGGTGTTACTTCACATTTGCTTTATTTTGAGACCTGCTAAATTAAAGCTTAACTGTGAATCAAATGACCATAGGCTGGATACTTTGCTCCCTTTTATGATATTTGAATCTTAAAGAATTTATTTTAATACAGAAGGCAGCGGCTTGAGGAAAGAATACACGTGGAAGCCTCAGAAAAGCTAACATAAAATAAGAATTCCTCCCCTGGGCATAGATATGACAAAAAGCATTATTGGGGCTGCTGGATGAGGGCAGAGCTGGAAATTTCAGCTCATCAGCACTCGATTTGTTTTTGTTGTTAATGATTTAAAAGTTGGCTCGGTTGTGTTTGGGAGAGGATGTTTAGCAAAATTTTGCAAATACTGCCACCCCACAGGCATCAGGATCTGTCCAAGGCTGCTCCCTCTGGTGAAGCAATTCTTTGTTCAAGAAGAATGGACTCATTCAGGAATAATCCATTGATTTTTCCTTTTAATCTTGTCAGGTGGGGGATAAGGTTTAAGGAGGGGGGAAAAAAAAACCTCATAGATTCTGGGAATTAGTTTTAATGACTTTATAAGGAAATAAACTTTGGGAAAAGACTGATTAAAATGCAAGGAGAGGCTCCCCTTACAAGCTAAACAGGCTACTCAGATACCTGGTAGTAATTACCTACAACATCCTATAGCCACATTACATGGCCTCTCCCAGCCTTGAAATTCAGCATTGCTTATAATCTATGCCAGGTAAGAGCCTCAGTGGACAAAAAGCAACACGGCAGCTGTCTTCTCCTACATTAGTAAGACAGCTGTCAGGCCTCCAGGATAAATTTCAGGGGTTTTAGACTGAAAGATGTTTAAAATTGAATTTTGAGTAATGGGTAAATCTTATATTATAGAAATCTAAGAACTTAAAAGACACTGCCCTCTTTATAAGGACAGAGACTGTCCTCTTTCAATTTCTTAGGTTTCTATAAGGTCTTTTTTTAGGGGATAGCTAACAATTGACTATAAATGTAAGAGAGAAAGCATATTTCATTTTTTCCTGACAAAGAGCTGGAAGGATGTTGGTGATGGCAGGTACTGGCTCTTTAGGGTCTGTACTAGTTTAGTGGCTTTTCTGACTGACAAAAAGTTTTTAACTGAGAAGGGCTAAGATAAAATTGATAGATAAGACAAAGCTGGGTGTTTTCCACACTTGATTCCATGTCAGTTATGACAAATGAATCAGTGGCGAGGGCCAGCTGTGAATTAAATGGAGACTCTTAAAGCAGTAGTTCTCTCCCTTGAAGGTGTCTAAGAATCACCTGGAGAAACTGGTTTAAAATCCTCAGACTCTAGGACAGTGGAGTGGGGCCTGGGGCACAGGCAGGTGGGAGACTCTGAGGGATGGCACTGCTCTAGTGTCCCTGGAAACGGAGGAATCAGACGTGGCTGTGAGGTGCAGGGAACAGAAGGAACGTGAGCTCCTGTATCTGACTTTCTGCATGTATGTCCATGAGATCCTCAGAGATCTGATTCCTAAGGAGAACATGTGTGTCCACGAGATCCTCACAGACATTTTCCCGGGAAGCACACATTTATCCATGTGATGTTTCACAGCTATCCCCCTCAGGGGCATATATATATCCCTGTGACCCTAACAGAGATCTGAGCCACAAGGAACACGTGTTTGTCCATGTGACCCTCACAGATCTCCCGAGGAGGGGCTCCTTACCTCAGCCTTCCAGGCGAGGAAGCTGAGGCTCCTCATGTCCCAACCATAGAAGGTGCCAGAAAAGGGCTCTTTTCCTTTCAGAAACCTGTCTAGGGTTATGGTTCTCATAATTGCTGAAGTGGAATGTATTGTTTGGGAGTTATTTAATCCCTCGTGAAGTTCATTAAAACTATATTCTGACCCTTCTCATTAAAGAAAGAAAAAGCCAGGATCAGCCAAGAACTCCTCACTTTCAAAGACTGCAGCTTGACTGAATTTATTTTAAACGTGCAATGCTCTCAGATACTTCAGATTGGCTTTTTAAAAAATTCACTTTCTACACAGACCTAAAACTGAAAGCATTCTTCCTCCCCACAAACTCAAGATACCCATTTCCCTCTTTCTTCAGACATTTAGGGATATGAACAAACTCCCTTAACCTCTCTTTTTACCACAGAACTTGTGGCATGAACCCTGCCTGTCAGCAGACAAAGTCCCTCAGTGACAGAACAGACACGACCCTAAGCTGAAGCCCTGTGGTTTCCGCCATAACCGGGTTTTTGTGAAATCAGCAGGACTCGGTTTCCTCTCTCTCATCATGAATGATGGGACACATTTCCTAAGCTTCTCCCTGATGGGTGATTCAGGTGAACTGAAGCCTTCTGAGCAGGTAAAGCTGAGATTTACTTCTCAGTTTCTTTCCTAGAGAAGGAGGGTGAAGCTATTCAAGACGGTGTTTCAAGTCCTAGGGATGGAACCAATTCAAATGGGGACCAAATCAGCTAAACTCCTGATGAAGTCACAGAAAACCATAAGCACAAAACAATCCTTCCCCCAGTTCTGAAAATGGAGAACAATTTTGCATATTTACCTTCCCCCCAGCAAAACTAATATTGGACCGGCCTTAATAAGGCACTTCACGTCATTAAAGGGGAACATTCCCCTGAAGCGAATCCTCAGAGGACATGAATAAGAGATGACTTCTGGTTATTTCCAGTGGGACGTCTTGTGTTGCTATCTATATATATTAATGTCATCACAGATGAGTTGCCTATTATAACACATTTCCTCTGGGAACCATTGGATATTTTAATAATTATTGAATTATTTATTGCTCACAGAAAGCAGAGAAAAAGTCTCTATGAGCAAGACCTCTTCTGCTAGGAAAAGACAAAAGACTTAGTCAGAAATGTTCCCCTCCCCCCTTCCCCCCCAACCTCAGAGCTATGCATGATTGAGAAAGTCTACCAAAATGTGTTTGAGACAGTTATTAACTTTTGATTTATTTATGTATGCATGCTTTCATTTATGCTTTTTATGGGTTCATCCTAAAAAATCTTGCAGGTCAGTAACAGAATGGTAGAATATGTCTCATTTTTTCTGCAGTCATTTAAACCCATGAACTCTCACCTCCTACCATCATACCCCACCCTCCCTAATGAAGATTCTCAGCCACCACTGATGGCATATTAAAGTGACCTGGAGATACTTTAAAAAATTCTATCCTAGGCAAGTAATATCTCAGTCTCTAGAGGATGAAGCCCAAACATGGGTAGTTTGGGAAACCTACTCAGCTGATTCCAATCAGGGTTGAGATTCACTTTGTAGACTAAGATCAGGCTGTGAATCAGGCCTCAGGAGCCGTAGGTCTGACTTCAGCTCCACCTACAGCATTTGTCATCCCCGCTCAGATTCCTCATTGGTAAGAAGATGATTATCTAATCATCAACCACCCGCCATGCATAATATTAGAAAATGCCATGCCAAGAAAAACTACTCAAAAATCTAACACTGGACAAATATCAGATCACCATTATTGTGCTCCAGAAAACAAATAGTATCTAAAACTAGTCACGTGTGGGTGCACTGACAGCTTTAAAAAAGATTAATCAGAAAAGAGGACTAAAATTTCACTTTCCCAAATAAATACCTCTAAATATGCAGAAAGGCTCTAGAAAGCCTTATATAAACATTATTCCTTCCACAACAACAAAAATGGCCCTAGGTGCTATACACAGAACGCTGAATGATTTGCTGTATCCCAAATACAGAAATTATTTTACCAGAATGTACTGCCCAATTTCATATTGGAAGATTTGCCTGTGATTTAGCTTTACTGAAATAAACCCCTACAGAATCCATAGCTTTCTTTCAGACATGTCCTGATACCTGACACCATTCTATGTCACTAACCAGATTGCAATCTCCTTGCATTCCGTTTCTCCTCTGTGGACACGCAGTTTTCTCCAACAATGTTTTGATGAGGTTTCTTGAGTGGTTGTGGGGTGTGTGGTCACCAGCAGAGAGAACCTGCAGTAGGTCTGCCAATTGACCTGAACTCCCACGACCTCTGCTGTCTTGGGTTGAGAGTTTGTCTGTCTCAGTGGAAAAAACAAGGCCCAGTAGAATAAACAGCGGCACCCAGGATACTGAAAGCTTTGTCCAGAAGCACATTTCCACACTTCCTCCACCTTGAGTCTGTCTTGGATGGAGATGAGTGTGTTGCCGTTTACAGGGTAAACTTGTAACCAAAGGAATTTCTGTGGCAAAGGGGAAAAATAAAGCCTTCAATTATTGTGCCTGCAACATGTTTGAAAGGACTCATTAATTGGGTGGCTAAGCTGATTTGCAAGGACAAGCTGTTTCTACACAGCAAGGGGTCTGTAGGTAATTTGTTACCCCAAATGGCAGGAAAGTACCATGGCTGTAGACTTTCAAACTGCCCAACAGCCAAAAAGCTTGTTAGATTGCCTCTCCCTAAACTAAACATAGTGTCACAAATGAGGAAGAGTAAGTTTCTTCATTTACCAGCAGGTGGTACAAGTTATAGGACCCAGGTTGGGAAACACCTTATATTTATCCCATTATAAAGAACTCCAAGTTATTTGTAGTCCTTATCCCTAAATAAAAAGAGAAAATAAATTCTACTGAATCACCAACATCATGTTAAAAGGTTTGAGAGAAGGAAAAGTACTGGAAGAAAATAATAATGTTCCGAAAACACAGGTCTGTTTGTTTAGTTTAATGAAAGTCAAGATTCTAGAGTAGGAAGCATCTTAGAAAAACAGAATTCCAAGACCTCAAGAACATGACAAACATGCTCAGTCAGGGGTGATTAAAGGAGTTGGGGGGCAACTTTAGAGCCAGTCAACTTTCTGGGAAAAAAAATATCTTTCTGTTGATGGCTTAAGCATGTAAAATGTTAACAGCATCTCACATCTGATCCTGGCCCAGAGATGAGCTAGCTGGTAAATGACTGCAGGCTAGCAACAAAGATACTGGGATTGCTTTTATGAGTTTAAAAAAAAAAAAAAAAGACACTTTTAGGGTGTTATGTTAGCATTTTAAAAGTGACAGAGAATGATGCAACCATTTCTAACCCCAGTGCTTACCTTCAGAAGAAAGATAAACGATTCTTTATCTGGAGCTCCACAGCCTTTTAAATCTTGGAGAGTATTTTCACAGTTACAAAGTTCCCTGTTTTTAAAATTCTTAGACTGTGCACTGGGAACTAGAGAGGATTATTTCAGCCCAGAGAAGTTTTCAGTTGCTATGGAGAGAGCTGCTCTGAAGGTGACAATGGAGGTGGATAAAAGGGAGAACTTTCTGTCTGGTAGGTTTTTAGGGTAATCAAATCAGTGTGGTTCATGAATTTAACGTTTTAGATCAAGATTTAACCAATTTTCTTAGGTTCGTCTACTGTCACTTGCCTTTCAAGGGACAGAATCTAGGTCAAAGGATTTCACCTCGCAGAATAGAAAGACTAGTGTTGGATGAAGACTTTTTTTCTCTCTAGTTGATTTTGTAATAACTGTTTCATCCAGGCTCTAACCAAAGATTTGTTGAAAATATAGGCTCTTTGGAACCATATTTAATTTGCAAGATGCGGATACCTAAAAGACTGAAGGCTTTCATAATTAGATGTTTTCAAATGAAAAGTATTGGTTGAAGGAATGAAGTTCTTACCAGGGAAGTAGGTGGTGTAAACCAGGAACTTTAATCAGCTGCGAATATTGTGAAGACCAGCATCACTGGTAGGAGTTACTGTGTCAGATCCTTCATGCTCCACAAAACAAAGCCTCTCAACAAATTATTAGTGAGTAAATGACTAAGGAACAAAGTGGTTCATTTTCTAGAAGGCAAGAGAAGTTAAACCCTAAGATTTCGGAGTGGGCAAAGTACACGCCACAGTACAGGGGTTTAAGTCTGCTGGTAGGCAGGTAGAGGAAACTAGAGATCAGGATAATTAGCCTCATCACTAACTAGATATGATATCTAGGGACCATGGGGTGGGATATTCCTGAGAGAATGCTGGTAACACTGACGGAAATGCAAGAGGCAAATATTCCTAGAAAATTCCAGACCTTTTTTGCGGGGTGGGGATGGAGTCTTGCTCTGTTGCCCAGGCATGAATGCAGTGGCGCGACCGTGGCTCACTGCAACCTCCATCTCCTGGGTTCGAGTGATTGTCCTACCTCAGCCTCCCGAATCGTTCAGATGACAGGCGTGTGCCACCACACCTGGCTTTTTTTGTATTTTTTAATAGAGACAGGGGTTCGCCATTTAATGATGGCCAGGCTGGTCTCAAACTCCTGACCTCAGGTGATCCACCCACCTAGGCCTCCCAAAGTGCTGGGATTACAGGTGGGAGTCACTGTGCCCATCGCAGGCTTCTCTGTAATAAGCCCTCAGGAAACAGTGGGGTTTAACTAACCTGTCAAGGAAAGGGACTTGGCTTGTTCTTGCGAGCTCTGTGTTGATACTACCTGAAGTTAGAGTCTGGAATGAGCAATCAAAGAGGGGAGCAGGGAGTTGGACTGAAAGTCAAGCCCTTTAAGCCAAGAGTCCAGTGGGTGGAGAAGCGAGGAGGGAACAGGCTCAGGACCAGAGGGGCACGCGCGACCACAGCTCCCTGCCAGCTCCTCTCATTGCCACCTGTCATCCCCACAGTGGGGACCAGAGATTTTGGTACATCGTGTCTTTGTCTTCATTGGTTTCAAATAACTTATTTATCTCTGCCTTAATTTTGTTTTGTACACAGTAGTCATACATGAGCAGGTTGTTCAGTTTCCACGTAGTTGTGCGGTTTTGAGTGAGTCTCTTAATTCTGAGTTCTAATTTGATTGAACTGTGGTCTACAAAACTGTTGTTATTCTGTATTTGCTGAGGAGTGTTTTACTTCCAATTATGTGGTCAATTGTAGATTATGTGTTACGTGGCACTGAGAAGAATGCATATTCTGTTGATTTGGGGTGGAGAGTTCTGTACATGTCTATTAGGTCCACTTGGTCCAGAGCTGAGTTCAAGTCCTGATTATCCTTGTTAATTTTCTGTCTCGTTGATCTAATATTGACAGTGGGGTGTTAAAGTCTCTCACTATTATTGTGTGGGAGTCTAAGTCTCTTTGTAGGTCTC
>CAUYQU010035877.1:0-38196 GCA_963574635.1 Cheracebus regulus
CTGCCTACTGGGCTCAAGTGATTCTCCTCCCTCAGCCTCCTGAGTAGCTGGGACTACAGGTGCTTGCCACTGTGCCTGTTTACTTTTGTATTTTTAGTAGAGATGGAGTTTCACCATATCGGCCAGGCTGGTCTTGAACTCCTGACCTTGTGATCCACCCGCCTTGGCCTTCCAAAGTGCTGGGATTACAGGCGTGAGCCACTGTGCCTGGTCGGTACCTGGCTAATTTTTGTATTGTTAGTGGAGACGGGGTTTTGCTATGTTGGCCAGGCTGGTCTTGAACTCCTGGCCTCAAGTGATCTGCCTGCCTCAGCCTCCCAAAATGCTGGGATTACAGACATGAGCCGCCACACCTGGCCCAGAATGACTTAAAAGGAAATGCCTTCCTTAAGGTGTTTGGGCCACCCAGCTGATGTGAATTGTGGTTGTGAATACATTTGATGTCCAGTATACTTCTGTTTCATCTTTGTTTTGAAGACATAAGCCCTTTAGGGTCTTAGCTAAATGTGAGGGTATATCACCTGTTAGACTGTCTGCTCTGGATGGGTAGGGTATTTGCTTGTTGAGTCCTGCAAGGCTGTTTATTCTGATTGGCCAATATCCTAAGGGCAAAAATGGCTTTTTGTTCCCTTACCTCACTGGGTTCCCATTTTCCCTTTTATTTTGGCCACATAATTCCTTGCTATGTTTGTGTTGCTTTTAAGAAAATTGTGAAAATATTTTGTCCAGAAGTTTTGACTGTGTTCAGTAGAATTGCTATGGGGCACGATAACTGGAAACTAAATTCTCTTATTTTAACTTTCAAAATCTGACAAATTGGAATGGCCCTACTAATTATTTGGGGAGAAATAATGTTGACAGTACTTCTTTATCAAGAGATGTGCCTACTTAGTCCTGAACTTTATTTCTAAATCTACTTTTCTTTGAATGATAAAGGGAGACCTACAGTTTTTCTCCAAAATCTTGATAACTGAAGCAGAGTTTAAAACGAAACCCTTTGCTATGCAGTCTTTGAAAGGTGTTTAAAAGTTCAGATACTCTGGATAGAGTCCACTTTGCCAGCCTACTGTCTTCTTGAAGTCAACTATACTTTCGAGTAGCATTGAGATTTCAATGCTGGGCCATTAGAGATAAAATTGTCCTTGGATCTCTGATTTCTTGGCCCAGTGGCCAATTTGACCAAACAGTCTATTGACCGTCTTAATTGGGCAGTGGAAAGTATGGCTGTCAGAGTCAGACATCTCTATCACTTTCAATTTAAAATTTTTCTAGGCCTCATTTTTGTACAATGTGGGTGATGATATCCCTACTAAGCAGGATTGTTGTAAGGTTTGAAAAAAGATAAAGTATGCAAAATATGTGGTACATGATGAGTGTCCAATAAGTGGTTTGCTTTTTTGTTGCTTGAGATTTCTATGGACAGAAGGCTTTAGATTTATTATTTATTTAAATCTTGTTGTAGAGGCCAAGAACCAGTTTCAGTGACCCATTTGTCACAGTAGCTACTTATATTCTCTTTGCCCTGTAAGTACAGGTTGAGCATCCCTAATCCAAAAATCCTAAATTCAAAATGCCTCAAAATCTAAAACTTTTTGAGTGCTGCTGTTATGATGTCACAAATGGAAAAGTTCATACCTGACCTCATGTGGCAGGCAGTAGTCAAAAAGCAGGTGCACAGCACAGTTTAGTATCCCATAGGGGAAAATAAAATTACCTTTAAACTATGTGTATAAGGTGTATGTGAAACATAAGTGAATTTTGTGTTTAGACTTGGGTCTCATCCCCAAGATATCTCATTAGGTATATTCAAATATTCCAAAATCTGAAATCCAAAATACTTCTGGTCCCAAGCATTTCATATAAGGTGTAGATAGCTTATAGACATTAAGGACTGAAGGTGGTAATCGAGGCAGATTTGAAGTTCAGGAGAGAAGCTTGAGGCAAGAGAGAAATTGAGGAAGGGGGTAGAAGGGGAAAAGAAGCGGAAGAGGGGAGTAGAGGGGTGGAAAGAGCAGAGGCAGAGGAGAAACTGCACGCATTAACCTGTTCTTAACTCTTCAAGGATTTCTTACCCGTATTTTTCATTTTGGCACTTATAATTGTAGAATTCTAGGGCTGACAGGAATACACACACACACATGTACACATGCATATATGCACACATACGCACTGCCCTCCTCCCTCTAATGAAGTCTAATGAAGGAAGAAGATAAGAAAATCTTCTTCCTTCATTAGACTAAGAATATTTTACCTCAGAGGGACCTTAGAATTTAAGTAATCTCATCCCTGTTTCATCAGTTAGGGCTAGAGAAATGAAGTGACTTTTCTCAGGTCACTCTGAATTAGTTTAATCTTAGTTTAGAACCCAGGAGTTCTAGTACCCAGGCCAGGGCTTTGCTCTGTATACCACATCCTCTCCTTTTGGTCCTTCACTCTGTGTAGCTGCTTCTGACTTGAAGGAGCCAAGTGAATTTTAACATTTAGATGACTAAGTATGGTTTGAAAAGCTGTCATAATTTAAATTCTTATTATTATTTCAAATTTTTCTTGAAGTAGAATAATTGAGTGAAATAATATAGTAAGGGGTTCAGAAAAATCTTTAACAATTTGTGTTTCTCAGAAGTGTTTAACAATACAGTTCTCTAATTTCTTTAAATAATTTTATTTTTGTGTAGAGAATACTGAAATAAAATCCCTATTTCATCTTAAAAAAAATCTGCAAATTTGGAGCTTTTTTTTTTTTTTTTTTTTTTTTTTTTTTTTTTTTTTTTTTTTTTTTTTTGAGACAGAGTCTCACTGTGTTGCCCAGGCTGGAGGGCAATGACGTGATCTTGGCTCACTGCATCCTCCGTCTCCTGGGTTTAAGCAGTTCCCCTACCTCAGTCTCACAAGTAGCTGGGATTACAGGCATCTACCACCACACCCAGTTAATTTTTTGTATTTTTAGTAGAGATGGGATTTCACCATGTTGGCCAGCCTGGTCTTCACCTCCTGGCTTCAAGTGATCCATCTGCCTCAGCCTCCCAAAGTGCTGGGATTACAGGCATGAGCCACCACACCAGACCAAATTTGGCCCTTTTTTAGCTTGCTTTGAAGGTAGCTTAACTAAGTTTTGTATATACATTTTAATATAGTTTGTGTTTATTGATTGTATATCAAATATTGTGTAGTGCTTTGAGTTTTAGGTTATTTAAAATTTTTATTTTAAAGAGATTGGGTCTCTCTTGTCATGCTGACCAGGCTGGAGTACAGTGGCTATTCATAGGCATACATATAGTTCACTGTACCCTCAAACTCCTGGGCTCTGTTGATCCTCCTGCATCAGCCTCCAGAATAGTTGGGATTACCGTCTTGAGATGCTATGTTTGGTTATTAGTCTGTTTTTAGGCACTCTTACGTATGCTATGTTAGAACAGGATAATATGTCAACTATGTATTTGCTCTTATGCAGAAAGTTATTTGACAAAATAAGATCAACTTTCCTTGGCAGACTTAATGCCATTTTTTTCTTTTAAGAAGAAGTACCTTATCTGAATAAGATAATGGAATATTAGAAAACATTGATATGTAAGAAGGAACATTTATTATACAATTGGCTGGAAGCAGTATGGCAGAAGACAAAAGCAGTAGGTATCTTGTTTTGGAGATGAGATGTAGAGAAAAATAAGGGGGTAGGAACCCTGGAATTAAGGTGAGCTTGGGAAGTACTGAATAAGGTTGGGTGAAATAGGTATTTTGGGTGTGGCAAATATGCATCACTCACCAGAAAGATTAAAGGAAAGGGCCAGAGGGAATGTTTCATTACTGAACACACAGGTTTCATTAGCGTTCATTTGAATGTGAGAGAAATCAGCTCCAATACCGGTATATCTAGTTAGGAGAAGTAAATACCATGTCAGATTCCACAGTGGTGATACCAGTTTCACCTGAAGGAAAATTACAGCCCAGTCTGGGATTTGTTCTTTTTTTTTGTTTATACTTCCTAAATGAGAAGGTTAACCAGTGAGCAAAAGAGCTTGAATTATAGGCACAACCAAAACCTGCTCCTGAGGAATGTAGATTGGTGTGAAGCTGAAAGGAGGGAACAGGGAGGAGCCTGTGATCTGGGTCAGCGCACTTGCTGAACTTGAAAAGTAGAGTCTGCCGGGGGAGAAGGTATCCATGGTCCTAGTAATTCAACCCAGTACTTTTATCTGTTGTTTCTCCTTTCTGTTCTTCATCTGCCAACATTAATAATAGTTTCATTTATTGAGCATTTTCTATGTCCCAGGTACAGTGCTAAGCACTTTACATGTACAATCCATTTTAATATTTGTAAAACTGTATGTAGTAGATATTAATCATGCCTACATTCATAGATGAGAAATTTGGGAAGAAAGGTTAAATAATTTGCTATAGAAAAAGTTTGAGTGATGGGTCTGGGCATGGTAAGTAGAAGGAAATATTTTGACGTTTTTCTTTTTCTCTCATGCTTCAGGGTCATTGTGCAGGGCTGGAATGTTTTCCTCCCCCTTGTCTGCCTAGTGAATTTCTAATCATCTTTCAAGATTCCATTAACTCTGGGAAACCTGTCTGACTTCCAGGCACAAGGAAGCTTCGTGCTTCCCTAACAGCTTGTATATATAAGGCAAAAGCATTGTTACTTAGCACCATCCAGACTGGTGGTTGGTCAGTTAATCCGAAAAGGTGTTAAAATGTTATCTTAAACAATTTGTTTTAGGTTAATAATATATAGATGTATAGTCCTTGGCCAGTGTAAGACAGGTCTACCCACCCTTCACGTTTTTGTTTCTTAGAATTAGAATGCTGATTGGAGTTTTGTATTGTCATTCTTGAATAAGCCATAGTTTGTGTATGTGTGTGTGTGTGTGTGTGGTGTGTGTGGTGTGTGTGTGTGTGTGTGGTGTGTGTGTGTTTTATTTTTGAGACAGAGTTTCGCTCTTGTGTGCAGTGGTGCTATCTTGGCTCACCTCAACTTCCACCTCCCAAGTTCAAGAAATTCTACTGCCTCAGCCTCCCGAATAGCTGGGATTACAGGCATGCGCCATCATGCCCAGCATGTGTTTTTTAAAAATGATTTCTGGTTTCGGTTTTCCCAGTAAAGCAGAGTGAATGCAGAATCCTATTTTTTTATTACCCCCACCTCAGTCTTTTATAGTTGTTTCACCATCTAATTTGACAGCAGTATTTTTAGTGGGTCTCCTTTATTGTCTAGTCTTTCCAAGACATTCTTCCTTTTTATGTCCATATTTTACTGGTGTATGTAATATTTAATTGAATTATCTAATTCAAGTAACAAGTGCAACTAGCATGAACAGGTTTGAGAGGAAACCTAATTGACTCTTGGTGAATTTATACAACTCTACCATGGACACCAAAATGTATGGTGAACTATGAAGAATAGTCTATTAGCTGTGAATATTTAATGTGCCCTGGACTTCAGGCAGCGCCCTCCAAAGAGATGAGAACACTGGTTAATCCACAGGATTGGTTAAGAGGGGATTTGTGAGAACTTCTGTATCTCTATTATACCTGCTATTTCAGTGGTCCTCAACCTTTTTGACACCAGGGACCGGTTTTGTGGAAGACAATTTTTCCCATACCAGTCAGTGGCCCAGGGGTTGGGGACCCCTGTCCTATCTCATACTTGGTATATTTGTTTGTTCAGTAGACTGAGTCACTTAAGGGTGTTTTTATTTCTCTAAGGTCAGTAGAGTGACTGGCACATAGTAGCTGCTTAATAAGTGGTTCTTAAATGAATGAATCATATATTAGGTTACACTGTTACTCAATATGTATTAACAAATGTCTGTATATGTGTATCTTGTCTGTCAGCTAAATTGTGTCCTTAAGGGCAGGACCTGTGTTTCAGACATCTTTGATATTTACCATGTTTGTCAAATTTAGTGAATGTATAGTATATGTTGGTTTTAGGGGAGCAGTGTATCTGTCCCTTTTGCTGCTTGCTAGTTCTGCCTTATGACTTCCACTGGAAAGAGCTTTTTAGTGCAAATAGTGTCTGCATTTTATTGTATAAAATATTGCCTGGGCCATACCAAGTCATTTTGACAGATGTCATTTTAGGGACCACAGGCTTCGTAATTGCTACTTGATGCTAGCTGTAGCAAATTGCACTTGGGTTTTGGTAGTTTTGAGTATAGCGTTGTCTCCTTTCATCCCTCCTTGTGTGTTAATCACTGACTGCCAGGAAATGTCTTTGGCGTAACATCCTAAAAAGTCTTTGTTATCAGCAGGGCCCTGTAACATTTTTTTTTCTTTTCTAAAGCCTATGCCTTCATATTTTTTAATAAGTGTCTTACTCCTTCTAAAGTGAGACCTAATTGGATATTTTTTCCTTGTAGATAAATCTTATTTTAAATATCTAGTTGTCATTACTTTGCATTTTACTTTCCTGATTTTGTTTATATGTTGCATCACTATTATCTTGTGATATTCAAACTTTTTTGAACTCTGCTTTTTAAAATGAATAATATAAATGCCTCAATTATCTGGAACTTAGACTGAAACACTGTAATCTAATCTCTGAGCCTGCTTTCCTTCAAAAAATTAAGATCTAGCTTTTCAGAATGCTTATAGCTAGCCAACTAAGTGAGAATAAACACAAAAAGGCTAAAATACGGAAATTCCAAAGACGTCAAAGCTTCATATAAAATGTGCCATCGTGGAATTAAAAAATTTCTGTGCTTTTTCATCAAGGTTTTTGTTTGGGGCATTAGACACTTCCTGAAACTGGCATTCTCCTAGGTACTGGGGATACCATGGAGAAGAGGCAGTTAAGGCCTCAGCTCACATGGAGCTTATAATCAAGCAGTAATTCTTAACTTTGGACAGACTTGAGTCCATTATGCCAATGGTAATCTCCACCTTGCCATGCCATTTTAGTTTTTCCTAGTTAAAAACCACGCCTGTAATCCTAGCACTTTGGGAGGCCAAGGCGGGTGGATCACTTGAGGTTAGGATCCAGCCTGGCTAACATGGTGAAACCTCGTCTCTACTAAAAATAGTAAAAATACAAACATTAGCTGGGCATGGTGGTGCGTGCCTGTAATCCCAGCTACTCAGGAGGCTGAGGCAAGATAATTGCTTGAACCTGAGAGATGGAGATTGCAGTCAGCTGAGATCGTGCCACTGCACTCCAGCCTGGGTGATAGAGTGAGACTCAGTCTCAAAACAAAAAAACCCCAAGAAACAAAAAAACCAACTAATCAACCAACCAGTAACAACAAAAGAAACCCCTTTCTTGGCTCCCTTATCTATTAGTACTGTCATCCTAGCCCTCATTCTCCTTCATTTCGCTCTGAATTTCTCTGAAGGACCACATTTACTACATGCAGTGTTTTTACTAGTCTCATCTCTCTCTCTCTCTTTGTTGTCTTTTTCTGTTTTTGATTACTCATTTCTCAGTCTCTTGTGATCTTGCTTCTGACTCTCTATTCAGATAATTGATTACTGAATTATACTTTTTTTTGCAGTTACTCTTTGAAGTCCTCCCACTCTAATTCCTTTTCTTTGAATAATTTACAGAAGTATCTCTCTAGCTAGTCTTGATACTTTTCTGCAGTTAAAATTCTCCATGTCCAGTTTTTGCTAATGTCTTCACCAGGATGACCTACTGTAACTTGAAACTTGATCATCCTTTCTAAAATCCTTTTCCCAAACCCAGTTGGCCCATTTTCTCAGATCTAGCCCCTAATTTACCCTTTCCAGAAACCTAGCCTCAGCTTTCACTCAACCTTTTACTTTTTCTCTCGTTCGAGACGGGGTCTTGCTCTGTCGCCTAGGCTGGAGTGCAGTGGCGCAATCTCGGCTCACTGCAACCTCTGCCTCCCAGGTTCAAGCGATTTTACCTCAGCCTCCCGAGTAGCTGGGATTACAGGCACCCACCTCCAGACCTGGCTAAGTTTTGTATTTTTAGTAGAGACAGGGTTTCACTATGTTGGCCAGGTTGGTCTCGAGTTCCTGACCACGTGATCTGCCTGCTGCGGCCTCCCAAAGTGCTGGGATTATAGGAGTGAGCCACTGTGTCCAGCCAACCTTATTCTTTTTTGTAGTCACTCTTCTAGCCATCATTAGTTTTGTAAAATACATATTTTAAAATCCTTTTTAAATCATTTTATTCCTAGTACTACTTCTACCCTTGTTGATATCTCATCACCTCATATCTGGATGACTGAAGTAGAATCTTTCCTAATAATTCACTTCTGGTTTCTCCCTTGGCTAAAGTAGTTTACATAGTATTGCCTCCCAAGCTTCTAAAAAGAATATTCAACACATTCTTTTTATTTTTATTTTGCCTGATATAGATTTTAAATCTCTCCATGATTAGACTGTTCATATTTCCTACATACATATTAGAGCACAGTCATGAATTACTTAACAACACGGAATTTCTTTCTTTTTTTTTTAAGACAGAGTCTCACTCCGTCACCAGGCACCAGGCTGGAGTGCAATGGCATGACCTCGGCTCACTGCAACTTCCACCTCCCGGGTTCAAGCAATTCTCCTGCCTCAGCCTCCACAGTAGCTGGGACTACAGGCACGCACCACCACGCCCAGCTATTTTGTATTTTTAGTAGAAACGGGGTTTCACCATGTTGGCCAGGATGGTCTTGATCTCTTGACCTTGTGATCCGCCCGCCTCGGCCTCCCAAAGTGATAGGATTACAGGCATGAGCCACCGCACCCGGCCTGGAATTTCGTTTTTGTATGAACATTATAGAGTGTACTTACACGCCCTAAATGGCATAGCCTGCTCTATACCTAGGCTATATGGTATAGCCTGTTGCTTCTAGGCTACAAACCTGTATAGCATGTTACTATACCGAATACTGTAGTCAGATGTAACACAGTGACGAGTACTGGTGTAGCTAAACATATCCAAGCCATAAATGTAGAGATGGTACAGTCAAAATATGGTATAATGTTATGGGACCACCGTCATATATATGCGGTTCATCATTGAATGAAATGTCATTATTCAACACATGACTGTACTCTTTCTAAACCAAAATAGTGTTATCTTGCTTTGTACATAAACCATACCTGCTTTTTTTGTCATTGCTCAAAAGGTTTATTCTGGAATGTCCTTCTACAACCTTGTAGATTTATATATTCTTTATTCAAATTTAGCTCAAGTCCCATTTGCAACACTAAGATTTTTGGATACCCTCAGCTTTTAGTGATGTTTCTTTTTTAGTACTTGTTGTGTCATTTGACACTTAGGGTGTGCTGACTTACACTGTTTTTGCTTGCTTCTTATAAATCAGTCAATTTAACGTATTTATTGAGCGTCTACTATATGCAAGTAACATTTCTAGGAATTGGGGCTATAGCAGTCAACAGCATAGACAATCTCTCATCTCTTTAGCAACTTATTTTGTACCTTTAAAAAAATTATCTTCAACACCTATCACAGTATATGTTGTAAATGTTGTTAAAATTGTGTCCAAATTTAACACTGAAGTCCAAATTTCTTGGCTAACAGTGCAGGTAAAAAAAGTAGATGACACCTTTTGGCTGATCAGAATACACTGATAACTGGCCAGATATGGTGGCTCACGCCTGTAATCCCAGCACTTGGAGAGGCCTGTAATCCCAGCTACTCGGGAGGCTGAGGCACAAAAATCACTTGAACCCAGGAGGCAGAGGTTTCACTGAGCCCAGATTGTGCCACTGCACTCCAGCCTGGGCAACAGAGTGAGGCTCTGTCATCAAAAAAAAGAAGAAGAAGAAGAAGAAAGGTCCACCGATAACTATAGAGGAAAGGATGATTATTCTGTGGGATGAGGGGAAATGTTTTGGAAGATGGTTATTATTTTATTTTTTATTTAATAACTTTTTATAAGTAGCCAAAGTAATACCGTCTTGGAAGATGTCACTTCAACTGCATACCCTTAGTGTCCTATGAAAAGGAGACAAATAAGAAGAATGCAAGTAAATAAATAGAAGTATTAAAAAATATATATATTTACTGTCTTGGGATCAGTACCTGCTTCTGTTTTCCACATGCCATTTTAGTTTCATATCATCACAGGATGTTAAACTCTTTAATTTGTGGTTGAGGGAACTGAGGTTGCTCAGAAAAGTTAAGTAACTTCAATAAGGTTGCACATATTTGTGAGAGAACCAGGAGTAGGAATTTCCCAACTCCCACTCAGTGCTTTCTCTGTCAAAGGACATTGCATTTTTGTAGAACAGAGTTCTACATTGAATTTTGTAGAACACAGTCCAGTGATTACATATATATAGTCCCGAGTTATCAAGAAAAATTAAATTATAGTCACTGGCTTTTTTTGTAACAAAGGTAGGAATTCGTAGGTTCTTAAGATTTAATATACTTAGTGTTTAAATGATTAATTTATCTTGAATATTTTTACATATATCTAGTATTTTATAGTATTTACTTTGTGATGTCTTCTTTTTTTTTGAGATGGAATCTCGCTCTGTCTCCAGGCTGGTGCAGTGGCATGGTCTTGGCTGACTGCAACCTCCGACTCCCTGATTCAAGTGATTCTCCTGCCTCAGCCTCCTGAGTAGCTGGGATTACAGGCACGTGCCACCATGCACAGCTAATTTTTGTATTTTTAGTAGAGATGGGGCTTCACTATGTTGGCTAGGATAGCCTCAATCTCCTAACCTCGTGATCCACCTGCCTTGGCCTCCTG
This sequence comes from Cheracebus regulus, assembly GCA_963574635.1. Lineage (NCBI taxonomy): Eukaryota > Metazoa > Chordata > Mammalia > Primates > Pitheciidae > Cheracebus > Cheracebus regulus. The sequence continues at coordinate 10,686 of CAUYQU010035877.1, forward strand.
AAGTGCTGGGATTACAGGCATGAGCCACTGTGCCCAGCCTGTGATGTTTTTTGTTTTTAGACTGTTTGAATAAAAATTATTGCTTTGACATTTTGATTTAATTTTGTATATTATTTTTAGCAGGAGATTAATATTGTGATAGTTGAAAGTCAGGTAGTTATTAGTAAAAGTTTTACTAAAACGTGTCCTTCCTAGTTAAGGAATTTATTTATATTGATTTTGAAAAAATGTTTTTGTAAGTTTGGTATAATGTGAATTAGAGGCAAGATTTGGAACATGAATTCTTGACTTGAAACTATCAACTTTTTTACAAAAAAGAAACATTTATAGTTGAACCTGAATGTTCAGCTATAGTGGAATGAGTATCAGTTAGGAATGCTTTTGGCAGCTGGTATACCCTTTAACAGTGACTTAACAATTAGAGGTGATATTTTTCTCAGTTTTACATGGTATTTTTCTCATTTTTACATTTTTCTCATTTTACATGATATTTTTGCATTTTTACATGAAGAAAATATGGATGGTCTAGGGCTGGTGAAGTGGCTCAGTAATGACATAAAGAAACTTGATTTTTTTCTTTCTCATCTGCCATCCTTCATTGCCATTGTGTTGCTTTTTTTTTTTTTTATTTTTTGGTGGTAGTGTTATTACATTATGATTATAAGATTGCTATAGCTGCCGGGCATGATGGCGCGTGCCTGTAGTCCCAGATACTCGGGAGGCTGAGATGGGAGATCACTTGAGCCCAGGAGTTCTGGGTTGTAGTGCGCTATGCTGATCAGATGTTCACACTAAGTTCAGCATCAATATGGTGATCTCCCGGGAGTGGGTGACCACCATGTTGCCTAAGGAGGGGTGAACTGGCCCAGGTCAGAAACAAAGCAGGTTGAAACTCCTGTGCTGATCAGTAGTTGGATCACGCCTGCGAATAGCCACTGCACTCCAGCCTGGGCAACATAGCGAGACCCCGTCTCTTTAAAAAAAAAACAAAAACCGGGCACAGTGGCTCACGCCTGTAATCCCAGCACTTTGGGAGCCCGAGGCGGGTACATCACAAGGTCAAGAGATGGAGACCATCCTGGCGAACACGGTGAAACCCTGTCTCTACTAAAAAAAAAAAAAATTAGCTGGGTGTGGTGGCAGGCGCCTGTGGTCCGAGCTACTTGGGAGGCTGAGGCGGAAGAATCACTTGAACCCCGGTGGGGGAGGTTGGAGTGTGCCAAGTTTTTGCCACTGCACTCAAGCCTGGTAAAAGAGCAAGACTCTGTCTCCAAAAAAAAAAAAAAATTGCTGTAGCTACAGACATTAAGACCACAGTGAAAAGCAACAAAAAGGTTTGTTTGGGTTATTTTTGGAGTAAGTCTCCTTTATCAGTGAGTGATAAGCTTTCCCAAAAATATCTTCTCCCTATCACCAGCAGACATACATGTATCTCTCATTGGTTACATAGCCATGTTTGGCCACAGTAGAATCTAAGAAAGCAGGCCCTTGGTGTTCCAGATTCTGTAGTGGGAAGCTGCAAGTTAGAAGGGGCTTGGGAATATGTATTTTGACTAGCCAGCCCACAACATCTAACACAGTGGTTAAGTAAGTTATGGTAAATCTACTTGAAGACAGAATTCTAATACAACCAGTAAAAATGATAGTATAAAAATAATAGGACTGGGCACAGTGGCTCACGCCTATAATTCCAGCACTTTGGGAAGCTGAGGTGGGTGATCACCCGAGCTCAGGAGTTCTAGACCAGCTAGGCCAACATGGTGGAACCCCGTCTCTACTAAAAATACAGAACAAAAACAAAACAAAACAAAAAACCGAGCATGGTAGTGAACACCTGTAATCCCAATTACTCGGGAGACTGAGGCAAGAGAATGGCTTGAACCCGGGAGGCAGAGGTTGCAGTGAGCTGAGATCCTGCCATTGTACTCCAGCTTGGGTGGCAAGAGTGAGACTCCCATCTCAAAAAAACTAAATAAATAAAAATTACAATGTTTGCATAAGAAAATAAGCCATAAAATTTTGCACCATGATTCTGTTCATGTGGAAAAATGCACTGAAAGGGAAATTCAAAGGAAATAATTCAGATGATAAAAATAGAAGCTAAAATAGAGCATGTTGTTTAACAGCTTTGCACATTACTTTTTTATGGGGTGGAGAGGGATGTGAAGAAAGGGGCTGGTGTTCTTGGGTTGTATTTCCCAAGGCAAAATGACCGGATCATAGAGTCTGGTCAGCTAATTTGCATTGCCACCAACAATATGTAAATCTGTATATGTAATTCATCTGCCTGTGAACATGGGGTTTTATCATTTTAATTTACTTTCTTTGTTTTGTTTTGTTTTGAGCCATCATCTTACTCTTGCTCAGGCTAGAGTGCAACGACAGGATCAACTGCTCACTGCAGCCTCAGCATCCCTGGGCTCAGGTCATCCTTCCATCTCAGTCTCCCTGAGTAGCTGGGACTATAGGCACATTCCACCATGTCCAGCTAAATGTTTGTATTGTTTGTAGAGAGGAGATTTTTGCCATGTTCTCCAGGTGTGTCTCAAAATCTTGGTCTCTCCAGCAATCTACCTTCCTTGGCTCCCAAAGTGCTAGGATTACAGTTGTGAGCCATCATGCCCAACCTAATTTACTTTTTTTTAAGACAAAAACATTTTCAAAATTACAGAACAATTTCAAGAGGAATACAGGAACTTTTTAGTCAGCTTCACCAACGATTAATATTTTCAACTGTGATAATTTTTTTTTTTACTAATTAGACTCTGCAGTTTTCCATGTGATGATTCAGCTCTATATATTCTCATGGTTCTTCATCAGTCTCCTGCCATTTGTTTCTGAATAGAATCTGGTTATTGTGTTTTTTAATATTGACTAATATTTACCTTTTTAAAAGGTAACCTTTTATTAACTGTTTCTCTTACATTTCTTCTATTTTCCTTTGAAGTACATCTTCTGTAAAATACCTCATATTTGAATATGTTTACTCCATATATCTTAACTCTGATTAGAGTCTTCATTTCTTCAGTAGTCAGAAAGGTTTATACTAGTTCTACAAGAATGTAAAAAGTACTTTTAATAATTAAACCATTAGTATTTTATGTAGTTTATAAGTTCAGTGAAAAATTGAACTATGGTGGGGATATGACCCAAATGCTTAAACAAGGTTTTCGTACATGGTAGCTATTCAGTAAATGAATGAATGGATTTTATTACTGTATATTGGTTAGAATATGAATGGATTCAAATTCTTTTCAAAATCATTCCTTTTTGTCCTGGTAAACACCATATCATGATCTTTCCCTAGTATATTACTTCTGATTTAATATACTTTTAGTTGTTATATTATTTTAAATCACTTTTTGAAACCTGTTTTATTTACTTTTATTCTGTTCAGCAAATGCTTACCAAATAGTGATTTTGTGTCAGAAACTTTGCCAGGCACTAGGGGTCTAGAATAAGATACAGTTTGTCTTTTAAAGAAGTTAACTGTTCACTAATCACTTCAAATGCCTGGCTCTACCCATCATTGATATATTGTCAAATTTAATTTTAATTTTTGTCTGAGTAATACATGCACATACTTGAAGGCAAATAGTGCTGAAGGGCTTTATGATGAAAAGTATCTCTTCCTTCTGTGTACCATTTTCTGTCTCCAAGTATACTTCTCAGAGTTAACCATTTTAACTCTTAGCTGCCATTTCTGTTATTCATCTCATATTTCAAAACCATGTTATACTACCTTTTGGCAGTTTTAAGTATTATCTACTAGCTTTGTGTTATGGTTGATGAGGATTTAGCTATGTTATCCCCTTTCACTTCTCTGCCCTATTTCCTTTCCCCACATTCTTACAATAGCGTTAAATCACACTATTTTAAAAAGTTAATATGTTCATTATTATGTAAATATATATGAGTACTAGTTACGTCTAAGGCAGCCAATTAATACACTTTGAGTGTTCCCTTTCCTTTGGAACTTTTTGCTTTTCCCGAAGTTAATGATCATCTCATTTTTTCTTTTGGTTTACGTTTTTTTTTTTTCTTTACACTACTTCAGTAAACATTTAATACAAATTTATATGTGATTGACCTTATCAAATACTTTCTTAGTCCTTTCTCCTCGCCTTGTAAAATCTGTTATTCCTAGAGGTTCCTGCCGTACTTGAATGTAGGCTACTTGTTATTCATATTTAGGCCTAGGGTCCAACTGTTTCTTTAGAACTTCCTTTTGCTTCTCTCTGTTGTTAGGACTCCTGTTTCCTGGATCCCATGTTTTCTTTTTCATTTATTCTTTCATTTTAATGATATCATTAGTCTCTTGAGAACAGGTATATAGGAAGTAACTGTTTTGAAAATTCATATGTCTCAAAATGATTGACAGATAGAACTTCATGTTGCATATAATCTGAATATATTGGTTCATTTTATTGCAGCGTCAGTATTATTCTGATTCTTGATTGTTTATGTCTGTCCTATTTTTCCTCTCTTGGAAGCTTTTTATCACTGTGATTTAAGTTTCAGGATGATATGCTTTGTGCCCCTTCCCCGCCCCTGTACATTTCGTTTGTTGTGTTGTATAGTAGTGGATTTATTTGTCCTACAGTTCTGGAAAATTTTTTTTGGAATTATTTCTTTGATATTCTCTTCTTGATTTTCTCTGTTGTCTCTCTCTGGAATTATTAATTGGATGTTGGGCCTTTTGTTTGATTCTGTTGTTTTCTTATCTTTACCTCTATTTTCTTTGCCTTTTGTTCTAATTTTGATGTTAGCTATTATTTCTCTGAAAATATTAGAGATCTTTTGAAGTCCCGTTCTGTATCTGCATTGTCTGTTTTCTTTGTGTTTCTTTCATCCTCTTTGTTTTTGTTTTTGTCTCTTGGTAGATAGAGCCTTTTCTCAAATGCTTATGGGGTCAACAGTGGACCATTTTTAAGAATGTGGCATTAAGAAAGTGATGGGAAGCCCTCTATTTCTGGGCTAGGTGTATTAACATGGAGGCTTCCCTAACGTATGTTCAGGCCATCACTGTTGGATGATGTGATTTAGGTGAATTGGCTTTTTTGTTGAAAGATCCCCAGATGTCATATTTAATTTTTTTCCTTTAGGTTTATTTTGTTTTCCAGAAAATGGTTTTCCAATTTTTTGTCTTGAGAGAAAGAACCTAGATGGCCGATGTTGTTAAAACCTGTCTGGGGGCTGGATGCAGTGGCTCACACCTGTAATCCCAGCACTTTGAGAGGCCAAGGCAGGCGGATCACCTAGGTCAGGAGTTTGAGACCAGCTTGGCCAACATGGTGAAACCCTGTCTCTACTAAAAATATAAAAATGAACTGGGTGTGGTGTTGTGTGCCTGTAATCCCAGGTGCTCGGGAGGCTGAGGCAGGAGAATTGCTTGAACCAGGGAGTGGGAGGTTGCAGTGAGCCAAGATCATGCCACTGCACTCCAGCCTGGGTGAGAGAATGAGACTCCATCTCCAAAAGAAAAAAAAAATTACGAATTTACTTCCTTCCGTTGTCCGGCATCCTCCCCGCCTGCCCCCCTTTTTTTTTGAGACAGGGTCTCGCTCTGTTGCCCAGGCTAGAGTGCAGTGGTGTTGTGTCTCTGCCTCCTGGGTTCAAGCGATTCTTGTGCCTCAGTCTCCTGAGTAGCTGGGGCTACAGACGTGCCACCACACCTAATTTTTGTATTTTTAGTAGAGACGGTGTTTTGCTACGTTTCTGATGGCTGGACTCAAATTCCTTAGCTCAAGCGATCCATCTGCCTAGGCTTTTCAAAGTGCTTGGATTACAGGCGTGAGCCACTGTGCCCAGCCTAATTGTCTACTTCACTTGGAGCATAGGATGTGTGAATAGGGATGTAGAAGACAAAGCTGGAAAGAGGGGTTGGGAAAAGATTGTGGATAACCTTATTCCATTGGGAAGAGTTTGGGTTTTATGTAGTTCCTTAAGATATATAGATTCATGCTGGGTGTGGTGACTCACACCTGTAATCCCAGCACTTTAGGAGGCCAAGATGGTCTGATCACTTGAGGTTGGGAGTTCGAGACCAGCCTGACCAACATGAAGAAACCCCATCTCTACTAAAAATACAAAATTAGCTGGGCATGGTGACACATGCATATAATCCCAGCTACTCGGGAGGCTGAGGCAGGAAAATTGCTTGAACCTGGGAGGTGGAGGTTGCGGTGAGCCAAGCTCGCGCCATTACACTCCAGACTGCAATGAGAGCTAAACTTTTTCTCAAAAAAAAAAAAAAAAGATCCATGGATTCGTAATTTATACATAGAGACTGAATGCTTTAAATATGAGAAGTGTTGCCTGTTGAAGAATACGTCTTTAGAGATTATATACCTATCAACAGATAATTGTATTGGTTTAAAACATGTTTAAAACTCCTTTGGAGCTAATCATAAATAAAATCATAAATTATAGAAGACTTGCCTTTTGTGAGTAATACTTTCTGAGAGCTCTGTAAATCCTCAGATTTTAAGATTAAGACATCCTTTTGTGGAATCCTTACTTTCTCTGAATTATATTTCCATTGAGAGTTGTATGTTATGTTTCTTATACGTACACATATTCTACAAGTTAATATTCTTCTCAACTTCAATGAAAGTTTTATTTCACTTGAATCCCTTTTGCTCAGGTTGGAGCATTTGTTGAATTAGTTTAGTGATTTTTGGTAGGAGGATATAGAACATTTTTTTTCTGGTTAAGAGCTGTCATTTTCTTAGTACTTATATTTTTCTTTCTTTGTGGGGGCAAGGGGCATATTACATTAATGGAGTTAGTTTTTTTTCTTAAACTGTTTTGGGGGTATTGCCTTTTAACTTTCATACAAATGCTTCGTTGGGCATGGCGGCACACACCTGTGGGCCCAGCTCCTTGAGAATGAGGCAGGAGAATTGCCTGAGACCAAGAGGTCAAGGCTGCAGTGAGCTGTGATTGTGCCATTGCACTCCAACCTTGGCAAGAAAGGAAGACCCTGTCTTAATAAAAAAAAAAAAACTTCCAAAAACAAATACTCGGTGTTAGGCTAGACTCATGCGTTTAGCCTCTAGATTGGACCTCTAGCTTCTTCATTGCCTTAACCAAGTATCTTCTGGGTGGCTCTCAAAACAGTGGTAACCATGAATGTTAAATCTATGAATGTCATATTCTGTCATACTGTAAATCTGCAAGAATTCCTCCCTTGATTGATATCTTATTCTTTCACCTCTTTCTTCTACATTTGTGTTTATGTACATACATACAGTCATTCTTCAATGGCTGTAGGGGATTGGTTCAGGGAACTCCTCCACCCAATACAAAAACCTGTGGATGTTCAAGTTCCAATTTTTAAATATAATGTGTTTTATATAAACTGTGCACACTCTCCCATATACTTTAAATCATCTCTAGATTATTTATAATATGTAATACAATGTAAATGCTGTGTAAATAGTATTATACTATATTAAAACAATTTTTTATGGTGTTGAATGTTTTTGATAGATGGTTGCTAGAATCTGCAGATGTAGAACACATGGATATGGAGGGCTGACTGCATATATATATAAAATATGTGTGTATATGTAAATTAAAAAGAAACGGAACTTTATTTCTAGTTCTTTGAGGAAGCATCAGGAACATTTATAAAGATTTGAGCCACACACGATGGCTCATGCCTGTAATCCCAGCACTTTGGGAGGCTGAGGCAGGCAGATGACGAGGTCAGGAATTCAAGACCAGCCTGACCAAGATGGTGAAACCCCGTCTCTACTAAAAATACAAAAATCAGCCAGACGTGGTAGTGCGAGGCTGTAATACCAGCTACTCAGGAGGCTGAGACAGGAGAATCGTTTGAACCCGGGAGATGGAGGTTGCAGTAAGCCGAGATCATGCCACTGCACTCCAGCTGCCTGGCGACAGAGCAAGACTTCGTCTTAAAAAAAAAAAGAAAAAGAAAGAAAAAGATTTGAAAGATAGGAAGATGTGCTGTGGGAATTTAACTGACTGATTCGAGTCCTGAGGGAGCCTTTGGGATCTCAAGAAACCTACGGATGTACATTTATTTATATGCTGCCATAAGGTGATAATGTGGGTGTAATTTTGTACTTTAAATGAGAATTTGGGCAATTGAAGGTTTTCTGTATATGAAAATCTATATTTGTAATCTTACATTTAGGAATAGAGAGATTGTGAAAGAATATTTACCCTATAGCATTTCAGGGGTAAAATGTTATCTAAAGGGATCACTTGAGCCCAGGGAGTTCAAGGCTGTAGTGAACTATGATCATGCCACTGCACTCCTAACCTGGCAGTGGAGAGAGACCCTCATTTCTAAAAAACATAAAATAAAATTTATCTTTATTTTCAGTATAATCCATAGTTTCACATCTTATCTTTTTTTGAAATGTAACAATGGGTAAAATGGTACAGTAATTTTACTTATTAAGAAAATTTCAGGAGACTTCTAGTTTGTTAAAATGTAAAACTAGGCTGGGTGTGGTGGCTCATGCTTATAATTGCAGCACTTTGGGAGGCCAAGGCAGGCAGATCACCTGAGGTCAGGAGTTTGAGACCAGCCTGGCCAACATGGTGAAACCCTGTCTCTACTAAAAAATACAAAAATTAGCCAGATGTGGTGTTGTGCTTCTGTAATCCCAGCTCCTCAGGAGGCTGAGGCATCAAAATCGCTTGAACCTGGGAGGTGGAGGTTGCAGTGAGCCAAGATTGCATCACTGCACTCCAGCGTGAGTGACATAGTGAGACGCCACCTCAAAAAAAAGTAAAACTAGCTGTAGAATAAATAAATACCAGATTAAAGTACAGTTTTTAGGACTGGTGCAGTGGTTCCTGGATGTAATTCCAGCGCTTTGGGAGGCCAAAGTGAGAGGATTGCTTGAGACTAGGAGTTCGAGACCAGCCTGGCAACATAGTGGTGGTGAGCCCCTGTAGTCCCGGTTACTTGGGAGTCCGAGGTGGGAGAATTGCTCAAGTTCAGGATTTCGAGGCCTATGATTGCACTATTGCACTCCAGGCTGGGCAACAGAGCTGTCTCAAATAAATAAATTAATAAATAAGCAAGCAGCAATTTTTGAGTTGAACATCAGTTCTGTACTTGACTCCAGAGTTAAATAGGCATCCAATTGCTTTTTGTGTTTATTTTTATATTCACTGCTTTTGCCTGCAACTGTATTTCTGGTTCTAGGTAAATATAACATATGCTATGTCTTTGGCAACGTGTGTTTTATCCACTGTATTGTGAGCTCTGTTTTGTTTTGTCACTCCTTTAGTCCCAGTGCCAGTAACTGTGCCTGGCACAAAGTAGGTGTTTAGTTAATATTGTTAAATGAACAAATACGAATATTTGACTATATCACTTGAATTCTCATTTATTAATACTGCACTATCTTTTCTTAGCTGTTTTTGTGAACATATGTTTGCTGGTCTTGTACCCTATCTAGATTGGAAGTATATTGTGAATAGAAACATGGTTTGATTTGTTTTTCCTGTATTTTCCTTTACAGCAGGATAGACCTTAATGGGCCGTAGGTATTTCCCAAACATGTGATTGAACTGAAGTATATTGGTAGATTTTATTTTTTCAGGAGACTGACAAAAGTATAGTCATAAATAAGAAATTTGGAAGAGAATCAAAAAACTAGTATGTACTCATCTGTCAGCTCGAAGGCCTATGTAAGATGCCATACTTTTGTAGAGTAAAAAGGTAAAGTTCTGGGGCTGGATGTGACGGCTCATGCCTGTAATCCCAGCACTTTGGGAGGACGAGGCGGGCTGAACACCTAAGGTTGGGAATTTGACACCAGCCTGACCAACATGGTGAAACCCCGTCTCTACTAAAAGTACAAAATTAGTTGGGTGTGTTGGCTCATATCTGTAATCCCAGATACTTGGATAGGCTGAAGCAGGAGAATCTCTTGAACCTGGGAGGCAGAGGTTGGGGTGCCCGAGATCGTGCCATTGCACTCCAGCCTGGGAAACAAGAACAAAACTCCCGTCTCCCCCCCCAAAAAAAGGGGGGGGGGTTAGGGTTCTGGGACTATGAGATAGAGTTTTGCTCTGTTGCTCAGGCTTGCTCAGGCTGGAGTACAGTGGCACTGTCTCGGCTCACTGCAACCTCTACCTCCTGGGTTCAAGCAGTTCTTCTGTCTAAGCTGTCCGAGTAGCTGGGATTACAGTCACTCACCACCACACTCAGCTAATTTTTTTGTATTTTTTGTAGAGATGGGGTTTCACCATGTTGCACATACTGTTTTTGAACTCCTCACCTCAAGTGATCCATCCACCTTGGCCTCCTAAAGTACTAGGATTATAGGCGTGGGCCACCGTACCCGGCCTCTGGGACTCTTCTTTTCCTTGTTCCTTAGCAGACTATTTCCTGTTTTGGGTTTTTTTTTTTTTTTTTGGTCTTCCAACTGTGTTACAAGTGGTTTAGGTCAGTGGTTCTCCAAGTGTGGTCCCAGATCAGCAGCATTAGCATCACCTGGGTACTTATTAGAAATGCAAATTCGTGGGCCCCACCCAGACCTACCTAATGAGCAACTCTGAGGGTAGAACCTAAACAATTATGTTTTAACAAGTCATCTGGGAGATTCTGATGGTAAAGTTTGATGTCACCAAATGATAATGACACCTTCTTTTTTTGAGACAGTCTTTCTCTGTTGCCCATTTTGGAGTGCAGTGGCACGATCTTGGCTCACTGCAACTTCCACCTCCCGACTTAAAGCAGTTCTTCTGTCTCAGCATTCAGAGTAGCTGGGACTACAGACACATGCCACCATGCCCAACTAATTTTTGTATTTTTAGTATAGACAGGGTTTCACCATGTTGGTCAGACTGGTCTTGAACTCCTGACCTCAGGTGATCCACTTGCCTCCGCCTCCCAAAGTGCTGGAATTACTGACATGAGGCATCGTGCCCAGACTGATAATGACACTGTCTTTAAGAGAGAGGGCTAGAGGCAGTGATTATGTGCCAGAGAAAACTAGCAGCCTAGATTTAAGAGAATGATATAAACCAGAGCTTTTCAGTGGGAATAGATGTAGTTTATTGAAGGCATTAAGACATAAAGCAGATTATTGAAACTTCATTGTACTGTTTCTTAGCTTAAGTAGACCATATAATTGACTTTTACTTATATATTTCCTCCGTTACTTTGAAGTTTGTGTTCAAACTGAAAGATGAGAGCCTTAAATTAGTCAAGTTTTATAATATTTTACTTTAGATTTTTGTAAAATCGAATGCTCTTTCCATAGCAAGTAACTGAAAAGCTACTGAAAAGTGTCCAACCCAAGAATTTTGTGTATTTTTCATTTTGAGTATACTCAGTGATTTCAATTTTGAATCCTAACCCTTTTTTAGAGTACAAGGTCATTTAAAATGGCTTTAATAAGGCCAAGCACACTGGCTCACACCTGTAATCCCAGCACTTTGGGAGGGCGACGTGGGCAGATCATGAAGTCAGGAGTTTGAGACTAGCCTGACCAACATGGTGAAACCCCATGTCTACTAAAAATACAAAAATTAGCCGGGTATGGAGTCTTGTTCAGTCGCCCAGGCTGGAGTGCAGTGGCACAGTCTCGGCTCACTGCAACCTTCACCTCCCGGGTTTAAGCGATTTTCCTTCCTCAGCCTCCCAAGTAGGTGGGACTACAGATGCTTGCCACCATGCCTGGCTAATTTTTATATGTTAAGTGGAGATGGAGTTTCACCATGTTGGCCAAGCTGGTCTTGAACTCCTGACCTCAAGTGATCCACCCACCCACCTTAGCCTCCCAAAGTGCTGGTGTTAGCCACTGTACCTGACCTAATTCCTCTTTTTCTTTTTACCTTCCCTTCTTTTCTTCTTTTCATTGTTTTCTTCTTTTATGTCTCCCACCATCACCCTTCCTTTTCAATTAAATAATTCAAAGAGAGCATACTACCATATCTGGAGATTTTTTAGCTGGAATTTAACATTTGTTTTGAAAGAGTGAGAATTTATATTAATTATGTTTTTGAGTCAGATTGATTTACAGAAGGAATTAGCTTTTTTATGTAGGAATGTGATTTGAGACTTTTTGTTTCTATCTTCCTACTTTTATAGAGAAAAAAAGGTAAAAGATTGACATTATCATGGTTTTTATTCTCAAAGGTCTTAGTTTAGGTCCTAATTTTCTTTCAATTATACTCATAATTTATTTAACCAGTCCCCTTTAGATGGTCATTTGGGTTGTATATATATATATTCTTGTTTGTGTTTTATCAGTCATTTATTATATAATTTCACATATGTACAAATATATATTTGAAGGATAACATTCTAAAATTGTTTAAAGCGTATATGCATTAAAAACTTGACAGATATTGCCGGGTGTCGTCTCTAAAGTGAAACTGGTTTATACCACCACAGCTAACGTATGAATGTCTGTTTTCTAACATATTATTAAATTACTGAACTTTATTGTCTAATGGAAAAGGAGGAATCTGATTGTACTTTATTTTTTATATTTTTAATTTTTTAATGAGCTGTCTTGGTATGTTGGCCAGGATGGTCTCAAACTCCTAGCCTCAAGCAGTCCTCTCACCTCAGTCTCCCAAAGTTCTGGAATTACAAGCATTAGCTACCATACCTGGCCCTGATACTTTTTTTTTTTTTTTGAAACAGGATCTCACTCTGTCACCCATGCTGGAGTGTGGTGGTGTGATCATGGCTTACTACAGCCTTGGCCTCCTGGGCTCAGGTGATTCTCCTGCCTCAGCCTCCCAAGTAGCTGGTACCACAGACACCTGCCACCATGCTTGGCTGATTTTTAAAATTATTTGTAGGGACGTGGTCTCACTATGTTGCACAGGCTAGCCTCAAACTCCTGAGCTCAAGTTATCCTCCCACCTGTTTCCCAAGGTGCTGTGATTGCAGGACTGAACCACTGTGCCCAGCCTCTAATAATACTTTTAATTGTAATTTCTCTTATGCTTGAAGTTGAACATATACAGTAAAGACTTTAGAGTATTATAGGCTGAAGTTTCAGAATTATCCAGGACCAATGATGGTAGCAGAAATATGAAACTAGCCAAAGAATATAGAAAGGACAAAATTGATAATTGACACTGTTGTTATTTTCAATATTTGATTGCATTGATTAGCTTATTACTTTTATTAAAGTCGCTTTAAAGAGCATATAAAATTCTGTGCCAAAGCATGTTTGGCCTGACAAGTTGGGCTGTTATTTCCTTTTAACAAGACTTTCATTTTTATCAGCCTTAAATGTGTCATTACTATTCTGGTTAGGTAACATACTTACCCCACTGCAGAATATATAATCTCAAAAGAGTATTGTGCGTATTTGATGCCTTTACCTCTGAAAACAATTGTTTTCAGACCACTTTTATTTCAGTAAGATAAATGCAATCCTTCTCTTAATTGAAATGTAAAATTTAAAGCACATTCAAATGAAAACAAAAGCCTAACACTACCTATATCTTGACAGTTATAAGAGACTAGATAAGTTGGATTTTATGTTTCTTGTACTGAATAGAAACAAATCTTTGAATGAGAATTAAGTTTAATGGCTCACTTGCTAAACCTAAGTTGGACAGTCCTCACAATTCCTTAGGAATGTGGCAAGGTCATCCTTGAATGTAAAGTTACTGTTTACCTAATGAAAAGCACTGTAGATATGTAAATAACATTGTTACCTGTCTTAATGGACCAATATAATAGACAGAGGGTGGTGGTACATGTGAGAAAGTGAAATTTCTAGCTAGTTTTGAGGTCCTTATGACTTTTAAGAGGTATTACGAGTCACTTTAACAAGTAGTGTTTGTGACATAGTTTCAGTTTCTCATGTGAAGGATAGTATTTCAATTGTAAATGTCCTTTTAATATTCTGGAGAGCTAGTCTTTCCTAGCCCCTCTGTTTTACTGATTTTAAAAGTTGTTTACAGTTTGTTTCATGTTCAAATGTAGGGTTTTAGTAATTCCTTGGGGTTGGGGGCGGGAATGTGTACAAGGCCATTGTCTCTGATTTTCCTTTCCCCAACTTTCACTTTCTTTTTTTCTGTGGATTACATTTCAAGGCTGGTGAGAAAAAGGATGGAGATTGAGAAAAGGGAGCAGTTTACTGTGTGTAGGGGAGGTCCAAAATAAAGTCACTTAAGGAATCTGATAAAAAGTTTAAATATGTGATGAAGCTTGTGCAAGGGGATTCTAAGAACTGGCTTTACTTTCCCCCTTCCCGCTTTATAAAAAAAAAATCCTGTTGATGGCAAAAAGTCAAACACGTTATCAAAGTATACTGTACGTCTTGCATTTATTTGCATTAATATTGTTTTATTTTATTTTACTTTATTTTTTGAGATGTAGTCTCACTCTGTCACTCAGGATGGAGTGCAGTGGCATGATCTTGGCTCGCTGCAACCTCCACTTCCTGGGTTCAAGTGATTCTCCTGCCTCAGCTTCCCGAGTAGCTGGGACTACAGGTGCCACCATGCCCTGCTCACTTTTGTATTTTTAGTAGAGATGGGGTTTTTACCGTGTCAGCCAGGCTGCTCTCAAACTCTTGACCTCAAATAATCTGCCCGTGTCAGCCTCCCAAAGTGTTGGGATTACAAGTGTGAGCCACCGTGCCCAGCAGTATTAGTTGTTTTAGATTGTAGACTCTAGATGATAATGGACTATGTGTTGTAAAATCCCTAATCTGAAGTAAAATGCATATAGATGTCATCCCCTGCTTTCTAACTTAAATCCCTTTTCCCCCTTGCAGTCAGTGCATTTTTATATTTTTACATACTTTGTGACAAATATGTAAAGGAAATATATTTGCATCTAATTGTTCTGAATTCCACAGGTTCTTTACTGAGTTTAAGAAAACATTTTTGTTGTTGTTCTAAACTGAATTTTGTCTTTCTCTCCCCTACTTAGGCCCAGATCGCCTTCCTTCAGGGAGAAAGGAAGGGCCAAGAAAATTTGAAGAAGGATCTTGTGAGGAGGATCAAAATGTTGGAGTATGCTCTTAAACAGGAAAGGTAATTAAGTAAAATAAAAAATGGTGTTCTTTTTTTTGAGACAGAATTTCGATCTTGTTGCCCAGGCTGGAGTGCAATGGCGTGATCTCGGCTCACCGTAACCTCTGCCTCCTGGGTTCAAGCAATTCTCCTGTCTCAGCCTCCCGAGTAGCTGGGATTACAGGCATGCACTACCATGCACGGCTAATTTTGTATTTTATGTAATTTTGTATTTTCTCCATGTCTGGTCCGAACTCTTGACCTCAGGTGGTCTGCCCACCTCAGCTTCCCAAAGTGCTAGGATTACAGGCATAAGCCACTGTGACCAGCCACAATGGTGTTCTCTTAAATGTAGGAATAATTTTTTGATCATTCCTAAAATAAATTTAAATGTTAATACTGCTTGAATTCAGGAGCATCTGTAGTAAACATTTGTATGAATGGCTGTAATATGTTAATTTTATTATGAATAATAATCAAACAATGGATTTATATGATTTTTTTAAAAAATTAGCAACATTTGTTTTCCTGCTCTGCCCTTTTTTTTGAAGAAACAGATGTGCACCCTGAACTGTCAATACCCATTCATTTTAAAGTTGAAAGTTTTTGATTTGTAAAGGAAATTTCTATAAAGTTTGCTCCTTTTCCCGTCTTTTAATATTATTCAATTTGATGTATTTTCTTTAGAAAAAAATTGCTCCAGCAGACTGTGTTGAGATTATATATAGACTTTTTTTGGTGTGTATTTTTTTCCTTTGCTGTCAGTCCTTACCATCTCTCCAGAGGCTTATCTTACCTTTCTATTTTGCTAGTGTCTAAGATAGTCAAGTAACTAAATTTGGGTCACAAGTAAAGGAAAATAGGTCATGAATAGAGTTTTGGAAGTTACATGAGTTGTTTATTTGCTTTAATGAATGGGCCTTGGATTTTTTTTTCGTCAACAGTCTGAGACAGTTTATTTTTTTTAGATAACTGAGTACTTATAGGTGATATTGGAATTAGCTATTTTGCTACTTCTTTGCTTTGTTTTTAATGGTACTTGTTTTTTCTCTCTTTGAAGTTGGTGAAAGGGATATTTACAATAAAATAGCATTTAGATGCAATTAGATAAATAGATGATAGTTATGAATAATAAGAAAGAAATAAAATTTTGTTAGAACTTGTGTTCATCTTCATGTAGAATCTTTCGTTGGTGTAAGAGATTGAAAATAGATTGACCTCTTAGTGAAAAATAGGTGTTTATTTTCATATTTTGGGAAAGTTGATGGAAAGCTCTGTTAGGGACGTGGAAAGAGAAACCATTTTTAAAAGTACCTAATTTGGGAGTATTTAAGGGTTTTTTTTCCTTTCTTTTTTTTTTTTTTTTTTTTTTTTTTTTAAAAGAGAGTCCCACTCTGTTATCCAGGCTGGAGTGCAGTGACGTGATCTTGGCTCACTGCAGTCTCCACCTCCTGGGTTCAAGCAATTCTCCTGTCTCAGCCTCCTGAGTTGTTGGGATTACAGGTGCATGCCACCATGTCCGGCTACTTTTTTTGTGTTTTTGGTAGAGACGGGACTTCACAATATTGATCAAGATGGTCTTGAACACCTGACTTCAGGTAGTCCACCACCTCAGCCTCCCAAAGTGCTGGGATTACAGGCATGAGTTGCTGTGCACTGCCGAGTATTTGAGATTTTAAGCTGTGTAAATTACAGGCTTAACCAAAGAGAGAGGATAATAACATTAATTATGACAACTATTTATTGGATGGCTACTGTGTATCAGCCCCTGAGACTTAAAAACTAAGTAATTTGAGTAGAGTAGCGGAGCTGTAGTAGAGCTGTGATTCAGATCCGTTAAATCTGTATGGTTCTGAAGCCTGTACTCTTTACCAGTACATTATACTATCTTATAAGGCAGGAGAATTGAAAATATATAAATACTAAAGTAACCAGGGATGGGGTGTGTGTGTATCTAGACTTGTAAACCACAAAAATACAGTGAAGTATAAGTGCTCCTACAGTAGAAGTGCGTAAGATATGTTGAGGTCACAAAGAAGGTAGTGGTTATTTTTATTTTTTTTCCAAACAGAGTCACTTTGTTGCCCCACCTGGAGTGCAGTGATGTCGTCTCGGCTCACTCCCCTCCTGGGCTCAAGCGATTCTCCTGCCTCAGGCACCTGAGTAGCTCGGATTATAGGCACCCACCACCACGCCTGGCTAATTTTTGTGTTTTTAATAGATATGAGGTTTCACCACATTGGCCAGGCTGGTCTCGAACTCCTGACCTCAAGTGATCTGCCTGCCTCAGCCTCCCCAAGAGCTGGGATTACAGGCGTGAGCCACCATGTGTGGCTGGGAGTGGTTATTTTCATCTGGAAGATGAAAGTAGAAAGGAGGGCAGAGTTAGAGGAGGTAAGGCTTGAATAGCATCGAATAAGAAATTGCTTGCCAGACAGGCAAGGTGTAGGAAGTAGAGAGAACATGTTTGACATGGAAGAAAGCAGTTTAGTGTGTTCAGAAATTTGTAATCATTTTGTGTGGAGAGTAGGATGTTGGTTGTGGTCCTCCTCTCACTTGATGATCTATAATGGTAGAAGAAGACAAGAGTCAGATCACAGAGAGCCTAACCAAGGAGTTCAGACTTTATCTTACATATAATAGGGAATATGGTAGGTTTAATTTTTTTGTTTGTTTGTTTGTTTGAAACAGGGTCTTGCTTTGTTGTCCAGGCTGGAGTGCAGTGGCACAGTCGTGGCTCACTTCAGTGTCAAACCTCCTAGGCACAAGCGATCCTCCCACTTCATCCTCCCAAGTGGCTGGGAATACAGATATACTCCAGTTCACACAGATAATTTTTTAATTTTTTAGAGAGACAAGATCTCGCTCTGTTGCCAGGGCTGTCCTGGAACTCCTGGGCTCAAGCAACCCTCCTGCCATAGCCTCTCAAAGTGCTGTGATTATAGACATGAGTCACTCTGCCCAGCCAAAAAAATTTGATCTAAAATGATCTCAGACTATCTAAAGGAGTTGCAGGCATCTTGTATACCATTTACCTAGATTCACAAATTGAAAACATTTTGCTATATTTGCTTTATTGTGTTTGCTCTCTCTCTCTAGGTATCATTTTTCCCTTAAATCATTTGCCAGTTAGTTTGCCCCTAACTACCTCTGTGTATATTTCCTAAAAGCAAGGACATTTCCTTATATAATTATAATACATTATCAAATTAAATAAATTTAACATTGATATTCAGTTATCTGATATAGTCTATATAAGGAGGTTCTTTTTTGTTTTCTTTTTTTCTTTCTTTTTTTGAGATGGAGTTTTGCTCTTGGTGCCCAGGCTGGAGTGCAATGGCATGATCTTGGCTCACTGCAACCTCCACCTCCTGGGTTCAAACGATTCTCCTGCCCCAGCCTCCCGAGTAGCTTGGATTACAGACATGCACCACCATGCCCGGCTAATTTTGTATTTTTAGTAGAGACAGGGTTTCTCCGTGTTAGTCAGGCTGGTCTCGAATTCCTGACCCCAGGTGATCCACCTGCCTCGCCTCCCAGAGTGCTGGGATTATAGGCGTGAGCCACTGTGCAAAGCCTATTCAGATGTTCCGATAATGATTTTCATAGCATTTTTTTTTCCTGGTCCAGGATCCAGTCTGGATATATACTGCATTTAGTTGTTATGCACTTGGCAGTTTTAAGCAAGATATAGTATATGAAATATATTTTAGAAAGATCACCTCATCTCAATGCGGGGGGTGGACTGGAAAGATCTGTAAACACAGGCAGAAAGATTGTAATAGTCTAAGATGAGAAATGATAACATAGTAGCTGCTGAAATAGAGACACATCAACTATAAAAGATTTTCAGTAGAATCTATAAAATCTGAAGATGATATAAAAATTTGGAGGTGGTACAGCAGGTGAGTTAGAAAGATAATTTGAGAATGACTCCCAGGTTTCTGACTTGAAGGAAGGACTGTGTGAATTATGAGAGAGTTTTAGAAGATATCGAATGATGTAAACATAGTAAGAGGCATCTTTGGGAGAAAAAAAAGATATCGAATGAATTAAAATAATTAAAGAGCAGATATGTGAGGGAGACTCGTGATTAGAGATATATACTTGGGAATCATAAGTATTATTGTGAATGAAGTGAAAGGAATAGTTGATAGAACAAGTATTGTGGAAACAGAACTAGAAGGAGTGACAGGAAGTAGAAATACTTGAGGAAAAAGCAGAGGAAGAAGAGCCAACAAAGAAATAGAGAAGGAAGGAGAAGAGAGTAGTATTTTGGAAGTAAGTTAAAGGAGGGCATCAATAATTCAAGATGCTAAGTAGACTCCAAGTAAGTTGATATTGAAAATAGTCATTTGGAGTTGCCAGTTGGAAGCTTATTGGTATCCTTACTAAAGCAGCCTCAGTAAGGCAGCAGGAACACGAGTTAGATCAGAGGAAAGAGGGCTGAGAATGATGAAGTGGGGACAAATAGAGTTGCTTATTTTTTTAAGAAATTTGACTCTGAAGGATGTTAGAGATAAGAAACTGGCTGAATCTAGTGAAGATATTTTTTTTTCTTTTCCTTCACTAAATGGAATGCTCCTGGAAAAGAGTTTCTGGTTTTATATCTTCTGAAGTTTATGGAATGATTTGGGATTATTCTTGATGTTGTGGCACTATTTGTGTAAGGAACTAAAATTTTTTAAAAGGATTTCTTTGGTTTGAAATTTTAAAAAGTTTATTAAGGAAAGTTTGAAATATACTCAGAGAGAAGTTAATATCTTTTATATACAGCTCCAAGTTTTAACAGTTAATGTTTTTGTCAGTCTTTTTCACCTTGAGCTATTTTAGTGCAATTCCAGATATCTTGTCATTTTACCTGTAATTGCCTAAGTAAAGATTATGATTTTATATGATTTTCTTTGCATGATTTTTGCAGATTTTGTAAGTAGTCCCACTTTAGGATCCAAAAGTCAAATTGAATTGTTAATGTTACAGAAGAATTACTTACCTAGCAGTGGATTTATCAAAGCATTCCTTACTGTGTGATAAAATTTAATATAAATTTTCAAGATTACATAGTGTATAATCTGAGGTTGACTTAGGAACATCTATGCTGAGGAACCTCAAATACTGTATAAAATATAATTCTGAAAAAATTTTACCATTTTTAAAATCTCTCTATTCACTGCCACTTTTATCTACCCTACTGTAGTAACTTAGCTGTCCTCCTTGCTTCTAGTATTTCCATATTCTAATTCATCTTCTGTATCCATAGAATTCATTTTCTAAAACACAAATACGATAATCCTGTTATATCCCTGTTTAAAAATATCTGGCTAATTTCAAGTTCTTAGTAAAGTTCTTCACAACTAGGCCCTTTCTGTCCTGTCCTGTCTCTGACTCCATTCCTTCCATACCTTTTGTGTGTAATTGTACTGTTTGCTGGTTTTTGACCCACTGTGTGTGTGTGTGTGTGTGTTTTCCACTTAAGATGTTCCTTCTGACAGAAATGCTCTCTTCACCAGTCCATTTTCTGATTGGAAAACTCCCACTGCTTTTTTGAGATTTAGCTAAAATCTCACGTGTTATCTTCTTTTTGGTAGCTTTCTTTGACACCAATTTTGACCGAATTATATAATCCCTTATCTGCATTCTTGTAATACTTGTTATAGCCCTTATAGCTCTTATAACAGTATGCTGTAGTTATTTACATTCCTATCTCTTATGCATACCCTTACCTTCCACCCTTACCTGACTACAAGCTGTAGGTTGTCTCAGCAGCCAGCACAGTGCCTGTTAAATCATAGGAATTCAGTAATAGTTCATTGAAATTAATCAAATTATTAACACATAAGATCTGCTTATTTATCTTACAGGCAGAATTAGAAAAAGAATAGCAAACAAGAAAGATTGGTTAACACAGTGAGCTGAGTGTTAAAACAGTGGAAAACAGTATGAGTGAGAAGGTATTTTCACATATTAGCTTCAAAAGGCTATTAAGCTTAAGGAGGGTTCTGTGAGAAAAATATATTTCAACAAATGTAACAGTCTGTAGGGAGATCTTGGTTTAAGGGGCCATAGCTTGTGGTAAACACAGCAGTTCTTTACATATTTTGTCTTTGTCTAATTTTTAAAATAAAATGTTCATAATTTGTCACAATTTTTGAAAAGTATTTTCTATTCCCTTTTTGTAAGTTCTGTTGTAGTTTTTCCTGAGACCACTAGAATGCACTATAATGCAGTATTTTGTGTTTGAAAATGTTCTTTTTTAACATATATATAGAAGATACAAACTCCATAACATTTTATTGCCACTATTATTTTAAAAGCTTTAATATAATCTGTCTTCAGGCTAGTTACATTCAGTTGCTATTTTGACTTCTAGCAGGTATTATTACTTTGTTTTACAGTAAATGAAGTGTGTTTCTCGAAAAGTAAGAGATTGATAGTTACATTTAGGACCTTGTTTACTTTCTAATAACTTCAAGTTGAATTAATGTCTATAAATCTTACCTTACAATGACATTACCTTACAATGTCTTATTACAAATACATTGACCTAGATTGGCAAACATTTAGTCCAGTGACAAAATCTTTGTGGTTAAGAGACACATTGAGAATGGATATTCTAAATAATTTGGACCAAACACATTTACTAAAAATTAAATATATATACATATAGTTAATTAACCAAATAACAAAATAGTCTCCCTTCTGCCTCAGTTCATTGACTTTCTTTCCCAAGGAAATCTTATTAACTGATACATGTCGTTCCAAAAAGATTCATATGCATAGGCATATGAAATAGATATGTAACTTTTTTAAAAAATGTATGCAGACATACATAGTATTTTGTACCTTTTACTTTTTGCTTAAGAGATTAGTTCGTTGGCATAGTATACTCATAGAAATTTTTTTCGTATTAATGTATACATTTTACTATAAAACATTTCATGCATATGTAAAGATATAAGGACTATTATAAAAAATACTCATGTAGCCTACCTTAAGAAATAGGACGTCAACTGCCTATAATTTATTTTCATAGGTTTTCTTAGAATTCCTCTCTATAGAAAACTTTGGTTTTTTTTTTTTTCTATTCTGACTGCAAAATGATTATTATTGCAAAATAATCAAAGATTTCAATATTTTACATATTTGAGCAAATAATTTTTCATTTCCTTTCTACTTTTCTTTTTCCTTTTTTTTTTTTTTTTGGAGATAGGGTCTCACTCTGTCATCCAGGCTGGAGTGCAGTGGCACGATCTTGACTCACTCACTGCAGCCTCCACTGCTCAGGTTTAAGCAATTCTCCCACCTCAGCCTCCTGAGTAACTGGGATTACAGGTGTGTGCCACCACACCTGGCTAATTTTTGAATTTTTTAGTGAAGACAGCATTTCATCATGTTGGCCAGGCTGGTCTCAAATTCCTGACCTCTGGTGATCCACCTGCCTTGGCCTACCAAGGTGTTGGGATTACAGATGTGAACCCCTGTGCCTGGCCACTAGTTTTCTTAAATTATGAGAAAACCTAATGGTAACAGCCCAATTAGGTTTTTTTAAAGAAAAAAAACCTTTTAAATTTAGCTGTGTTTACACTTTCCTTCATTACTTTATTATTTTGGTTTTTCAAATTATTGTTGTTTATATTAATATCCCATTCTTAACACATTGAATATTTATTATAAGTGGTCTCAGTATTTTGGGGAGACAACAAGTGAAAATATACAAATGCATTAAGCAGATATGGCCATTTTTAGTCACCCTTTTAAAAATTTCTACATTAGCTGAGTTAGTTTTCTAGTCTTAGATGGTTAAATCCGAGATGGTTAAATCCTGTTAACCGGAATGATAACATTCTGTCAACTTTGAAAAGAAGATAAGACAGTTTTATTCTCATTTACAGTTCTTTTTGAGTAAAAGACAAAGGATATCTTGACTAGTTTGAAAAAAAATTCATTTCTACTGGAATGTCTTATTCAACATCGATGATTTGGGCTGGAGTCCCCTCTGCCCTTGGATTATACAGTATAATGCGTATTTGGCAAATCATGATTATCTGACAAGGCACATAATATTATAGATGATTTT
The DNA here is from genome assembly GCA_963574635.1 of Cheracebus regulus. Taxonomy (NCBI): domain Eukaryota; kingdom Metazoa; phylum Chordata; class Mammalia; order Primates; family Pitheciidae; genus Cheracebus; species Cheracebus regulus. The sequence goes on from CAUYQU010035877.1 coordinate 33,754, forward strand.
TCTTTTTTAAAAAGCTCAATTTTTTTGAGAAAAGTCTTTTACAAATTTATTTCACCATCCAAACCTTTTTTTTTTATAACTGTTTTTGATAGTAAAATTTAGCTTTGACAAATATCAGGAAAATATGAGTACTACAGAAACTAGGATGTTATATAGTTCATTTTATAGAAAGAAGAGTTATGATTCCCAGAGTTACTCCTTTATTTTGTTATAAGGATACTTGATGGTATAACAACAACAGCAACAACAAAAAAGGCAAGCACTTCTGTATTATAACTTTGACACCATGGAAAGCTATGAGCCTTTGAAAGTTCTAGGAGTGTTCAGCCCAGACTACTGAACACTTTTGACTACTATTGTTGCATATATGAAAGTTAATTTAAATATATTTTAAGATGGTTTGTGTTTTCTCATTTCTTTGTTAGAGCCAAATACCACAAATTGAAATATGGGACAGAATTGAATCAGGGAGATATGAAGCCCCCAAGCTATGATTCTGGTAAGCTAATTTTAAAGAAAGTTTAAATGATAAAAAGAAGTTAATGTCTAGTATTTTCTAGCAACAATGTTCATAACTGTAAGTTTCTAATTATTTGCCTGTTAGTTATTTTTTCTGACCTGCTTGTCTTTTGCCACCAATCATTTAGTGTCATTTAGATCATTTTCCACCACCTTCCTTCCTTTTCCCTCTTGCCCTTTCTTTGAGTTCTCCATTTTCTGCTTAAGTTCTGCACTTACTGGAAGGATCAGAGTTCATGAGGTAACATGCACCAGCATAACCTTGTCTTGCTGGGTCTGCCCAGCGTTAACGGGAACTTCGAGATATGCAGTACAAAGTACATCATTCCCTTGAAATCCTGAGAAGGAGTAGGAAATATGGAGATAAGAGATTTCTTCTTAAAGCACGGAGGAATTCCTCATCCCATAAACTTAATTCTTCAGTTCAGGTGGAAAACTGTTTTGGTCTTTCTTACCCACAGGAGTTTCTGTAACTAGAACATGTTTTAACAGCTGAAGTATTTATTATATTTTTGAGTTATTTCTTCCTTTTCCTTCTCCTACTTCACACCACCAAACAATACAAAATAATACTTGTAAATAATCAGATATTAAGGAATATAGATATAATTCACTTGTTAGTAGATATTAGGGAAGAATGACAAAAATTAATCAAAAGTTATGTCATGTTTCAGATAGTTACATTTTTGGCATAATTTCTGATTAGATTTCCCAATTAGGTATCTGAAGACATTAATGTTCATTTATATTATTTAATGAAATATGTACCTTGTGTTAGAGGCTTTATGTATATATATTCACTTTAATTCTTAAAATAGTTATTCAGTAAAGATGTATTTATTTGCATTTTACATATGTGAAATTTAAATTCAGTGAAGTGGAGAAACTTGCCCAACATCACACAAATATTAAGTAATGATAGAATATGGAGCTGAATCCAGGTCTTTCTGACTCCAGAATTCATATTCTTACCATTTTATCATACTGCTTCTATATTTGACAATGTATGAAAGAACTTTCCAAAATGAGTTCTAAATGTACTGCCAATTTTATAGTTAATTCATTGTAGTAATGTATTAATGCATTTTCTCAGTTGAATATTAAATGCTTGAGATCTAGAGCAATGCAGTAGATCACTGGTGTATTTTTTTCCTTTGTTTTTAAATTATTCTGTCTTTTACTTGAGTGTCTGTTCTTATAATCTGAGATGTGTGTACATTTCAAAATAATTTTTAAAAAATCTAGGCTATTTATTAACAACTTTTCTAAAATGATATTAACTGACTCAAAGGAGTGATTTTAATCAGTATTGTATTAAAAGGTTTTTATTTCTTAAGTTTTGGATATCAGTTTAAGAGAATAGAAGCCTAGATGCAATATATTTTTAAAATGTTTATAAGTAAACATGACTGGCTGCAGTGGCTAATGCCTGTAATCCCACTGTAGGAAGCCAAGGTGGGAGGATTGCTTGGGCTAGGAGTTTGAGACCAGCCTGTGCAACATAGCAAAACCCTGTCTCTACACAAAAAAAAACTTTAAAAATTACCTGGGCATGGTGACACATGCCTGTAGTTCTAGCTACTGGGAAGGCTGAGGTGTAAGGATCACTTGAGCTCAGGAGTTTGAGGTTAGGTTACAGTGTCCTATGATTTTGCCACTACATTTCAGTCTGAGTGACAGAGTGAGATCCTGTCTCTCTTTGTTTTGTTTTTTGAGACAGAGTCTTACTCTGTCGCCAGGCTGGAGTGCAGTGGCACGATCTCAGCTCACTACAACCTCCGCTTCCTGGGTTCAAGTGATCCTCCTGCCTCAGCCTCCCAAGTAGCTGGGACTATAGGCACATGCCACCAGGCCCAGCTAATTCTGTATTTTTATTAGAGATAGAGTTTCACCATGTTGGCCAGGATAGTCTCAATCTTCTGACCTGGTGATCTGCCCACCTCGGCCTCCCAACATGCTGGGATTACAGATGTGAGCCACTGTACCTGGCTCAGATCCTGTCTCTTAAAATTTTTTTTTTAAAGTTTATAAGTAAACAGCACAGCTCAGTAGAAAGGGTTTGGGCCTTAAAAGCAGATAGATGCAAATTTGACTCTACCCTAACATTTTAAATTGCCATGATACTACTTCATTTCTCTGTGGTTACTCCATTCCTGATCTGTAAACTTGGATATGTTCTGGGAGTACTTCCTAACTCAAATGTTTATTTTCTTAGTATACAATGCCTAGTTATTCTCAGTATATAATACTTAGTTAGTACTTATTATCATTCCATCTATCTTTCTAACCATCCATTCATCTTACAAGTATTACATTACAATATTTTTCTCATTTTGGAAAGTTTTTCAGATCCAGTACCAAATCCAGTGAATGCTCTGTTGGATTTTTATAGGGAAGATAGACAATTAAAGAAGTGATTACAATAATATATGACATGTATAATGGAGGAATAATAAGTGTTATTGAGCGCAGTAGCACAAATCTAGTCAAGTGGTCAAGAAAGGCTTCTTGGAGGAAGTGATGTTTAATTTTGACATCTGAAGTAGGAATTAAGGCAAGTAGACTGATTAAATATTTGTTGAATGGGAGGTGGGAAAAAGGCAGAATGTTAGCAGCAAAGCTTCTGAGGTAAGACTACAGCACATTTGAGAAATAGAATACCTGGTTAGTAGTGGGAGGAGGGAAGGAATGTTTCCAGATGTAGATAGAGAGTTAGCTGGAGGGTAAAATATGTTACAAGGGCCTTGTGAAACATGTTGAGTAGTTCACGCTTAGGAATATTCTAAGCATTTGAAGAAGGAAAGCATTTGAAGGACGTTTTTTAAATTTTTTTATTTTATTTTATTTTATTTTATTTTTTTGAGACGGAGTCTTCCTCTCTCACCAGGCTGGAGTGCAGTGGTGCAATCTTGGCTCACGGCAACCTCTGCCTCCTGGGTTTAAGTGATTCTTCTGCCTCAGCCTTCTGAGTAGCTGGGACCACAGGCACGTGCCACCACGCCCAGCTAATTTTTGTATTTTTTTTAGTAGAGACTGGGTTTCACCATGTTGGCCAGGGTGGTCTTGAGCTCTTGACCTCGTGATCTGCGCACCTCAGCCTCCCAAAGTGCTGGGATTACAGGCATGAGCCACTGCGTCCACCCAGGATCTTAATTAGAGTTTATCATCAGAGTTACTCGTGGATTACGTGGGCTGTAGTGTGGAAGATGGATTAGAGAGGAGCAGCACTGGAGATGGGGCAGCTGATTAGAGGACTGTTGCAACAACTTGGGCAAATGAGGAAGGTTTCCTTGACAAGGACGTATTCAGGAAATATTTAGGAAGTAAAATCTGCAGGAACTAGTTCTTTTTATATATATATAAATTTGATTTTATGCTGATCTTTTCTCTATTATTCCAATTTTAGTATATGTGCTGCCAAAGCAAGCATAGGAACTACTGTTTGATTGGATGTGGGGGGTGAAAAAAGGATGAGTCAGAAGTGACTCCCACATTTGTAGTTTAAACAACTAGACCAGAAGTAGGTTTGGAAAATTGGTGGGTTCACTTTTGGATTTATTTCTTGAATAACCAATTGAAGATGGCTAGTAGCCAGTTGAGTATATGGGTCTGGAGCTCAAGTCAGAAGTATGGATGTGTTTGATACATAAATTTGAAAGGCATCAACATGTGGTACTGGTGGTACTCAAGGCCATTAGAGTCTAAACGATCACCCAGGAACTGTATATGAGGTAAGATTACATAAAATGGAATCCTAAGGAATGACATTTAAAAGACCGGTAGACCACATAACTGGAAGTAAATCACTCCCCAGCAATTGCATAGCATTTCACAGGTTTAAATAAAATATTGGTTGGCTGCTTATTTGTTATTTTCATCCCCTATTCCTTCCTGTCTCCATTGTTAAGCACAATTATTGGCATA